>PVJH01008879.1:0-82557 GCA_004026705.1 Nesogale talazaci | reverse complement strand
ACCTGCCTTTTGAATCTATTTCAGATGCTTCTTCTTTCAATGGGCTTTGATGGTCTTGCTTGTGTTTGGTGGTGCTGTTTGCTAAATCATTTTAAGTGATTTTTGTCGATGTCTTTTTCTTCTTTCTCCTGATACTGTATCCTACCTCCCCCCCCCCCCACCAATAGAGAAACTAGATAATCCTGAACTTGAGCTATTAATGCCTCACTTTTCGGTTCTACTTATTTTAAACAGGAACTCTGTGGCTGTGAGAAAATAGAGCATAGGAATTTGACTTTATAGCTGCCAGAGGTTGGCATCCCAGGGATTTGAAGGTTATATTCTTTAGAGCTTTGGGGATGATTCTGTTTTGTGTTGTTAACATCTATTTTATACTTTTAATCATTATTCATCACACTGTGCAAAAAAAGAAAAAAAGCTCTAGGATCCCAGGATTCAACTCTTTTTTGTATATCAGGGCATGATGAAAACCTTTCCTGAGGGTGAGAGTCTTATTTAACAATCATTACAAAACCAAATGTTATGTTACTGGAAAAAATTAAAAAGATCTAATTTGGTACACATACAGGGTATTTCAGAGAAAATGTGTTTTTTTCAATATGATGGACATCTGAAAACCTAATAGAATTCCATCCTGACTGTACATTATTTTTCTTCAAAGGTGATTTTCATGGTGCTTTTTTCTCAGAGTACCTGCAGATATTATGTAAATAATTTCCAATGAATGCATTTCAAATGTCACAAAAACAGAGAAGGACTAGGAACAGAAACTAGAAGGGAGTCAAAGAAGAAGCAAGAGGAAAACAGAGCTGAAACAAAATAAAGATGAGCAGAAAGGTTAGAATTGCGTAACATGTCAACAGACTGGCCGGTACACGTTGCTGCATTTCGTCAGTGGACTGGGGAAGAGAAGCAAGCTGGGAGAGATTGGTCAGATGGCATTTGAACTCTGCCATTGATTAGCTGTGTGTCTCTTGGGAGGATTACCAAATTGAACCTTCCTGGCCCTATTTTCCTCATCATTAAAATGGGATTGATGTCTCCCTTGCCTGATGATTGTGAGAACTGAATATTAGATACAAGGTAGAAAAATAGCCCCCTGGCGATTAATACATGATTATTTAATATTACCAACTTTTTATGCTTTATTCATCTCTATATTTTTGTACATATATGTGTGTTGCCATGATGCCAGACACTGTGCCACTGGCCTAAATACTTGCCAAGTTATCCATGACACAAATCTCAGTGGTGTTTGCAGACATGGACTAGGAAGAAAGAGATGGCAATCTGAGTCTGACAGTTAGCATATGAGACCTGGTGACCTGCAATCGAGGAGGCCTGGTAAAGCCAATGTTAAGAGCTTGGTTGCTAACCAAAATGCCAGTGGTTTGAATCCACCAGCTGTTAAAGAAGAGGAAGATGCAGCAGTCTACTTCTGTGCCGATTACATCCTTAGAAACCCTGTAGGGAAGTTGTACTCTGCTATTGGGACACTGTTAAAGAACCCTAGTAGCAGAGTGCATACTGAGCTGCTAACCACAGAGTATGCAGTTCAAACCCACCAGCCGCTCCATTGGAGAAAGATCAGGCTGTCTACTCCCATAAAGATTCAAAGTCTTGGAAACCCAAAGGGGCAGTCCTACCCTGCCATATCGGGTCTGTCTGAGTCAGAATCGACTCGATGGCAATGAGTTCACTTTTAAGGGGTCACTGTGAGTGATGGCAGTGGATTTAGTCCCCCAGGCTGGAAGGCATTACCAGGAGCCACAACAATGGATTCAAGCGCATCACCCCTCATGAAGATGGCGCGGGACTGGGCCATGGGGAGTTGTCACGAGGTTGTGATGAGTCAGAGCTGAGTTGATAGCAGTGAGCAGCATTAGTGTATGAAGTGCACCTATCCTCGTTAAAGACATTTTCTTTCACATGTGGGCCCCCCTATCCCTCCAACGTGAGGATCCAGAGAAATGCTTCTGAACCACAAGGGAAAAATTATAGCCAAGCAAGACCTTAAAGCTAAAAACAAGCCGAGAGCTCTAGGATTTGGTCACATAAGTCCTCTGCCCATCTCCAGGGGACACTTCACAATGACAATGTGTACAAAATGATGCCCTGATATATTAGATAAGCTTTATTGCATTCTCTGCCTGAAGGAAGCATACATATCAAGGCATTGAAAATTCCCTTTATGTAAAAGGTACTTAGGCACTACAAGTCCCCTTGTGTAAAAAAACTCAGTCCATCAAGTCAATTCTTACCCTGTAGGTAAGGGAACAACTGCCCCTTTGGGTTTCCAAAGCTGTAAATCTCTGCCGGAGCAGAAATTCTCCTTTTTCCACTGAGGAGCAGCTGGTGTGGTCAAACTGATGAAGGTGCAGTTAGCAGCCCACTGGGCCACGGGGCACCCCTTTCTTGTTAGTAGCCAAGTGTTGACCATTTTTGACACCAGAGGAACCGGGCCCCATGCTAGCTAGTAGCCATTATGACCAAAACGACAGGGCCTCTGCTTCAAGGAGCTTCCTTCATGGGAAGGGGATAAGCCCTCAATGAGCAGTGATGCTTTGTAAATGTTAAAAATATATAGGATAAAATAGAAGGCTGCCTAGATTGATTGTGCATTATGGCTTTTATCCCCCCTCCATCTTTAATAAAATAACTACATTACAGAAAAAGAAAATATAGAGAAGTAAAAAGAATGATATGAAATTTCACATTCCTCCACCAGGTCACATTTTCATGTGTGAGTTTCTGGACACAATTTTATAATAAATGAAGATTATATTCTATTTACTGAAGGCATTTTGGAGGGGTGGGGGAAGATTGTATGATTTGGCCCCTCTAGTAGATCATAGACTGAGAACAGTTTCCAAGTCTAGCATACCATTTATCTCCCCACTGAAGCCTGGTAAACCAAAAAACCAAACTGATAGCCAAGACTGAATCAGACCAACCCCCTATGAGTTTTTAGACTGCAACTATTCATGGGAGTAACCTGTCTGTCTGAGAGCTTCTTGTGGTTTCAAACTGCTGATCAAACCGCCCCACTAGGGAGGCCTGGTAGATTTTATATTCAGTAGAGGTGTATGTGAACTGGAGAGAGCCCTGGTGACACCGTGGTTAAGCATTCAGCTGCTGAGAGCGTCGTCTTTTGAACCCACCAACCACTGGGTAGCAATCTACCACACTAAAGAGCACAGCCTGGCAACCCTTCAGGGTCTTGATGAATTAGAACCAACTAACTCCTCCACAGCAATGGGTTCGGTTATTTAGAAAATTAGTGGGGAGTAGGGGTCACTTTGTGATTAAATGCTCGCTATTTCTTCCCTTGTTATAAATAAATAAACATAAAGGAATTCGATGCCACATGATGAAATATGACATTTGCTAGATTGATTTAAAAAAAGCAAGGATGACAGGATAGTTTTTACAGAGTGCCTCCCTGCCTGGAGCTTGAATCTTTTCAGAACTGGAAAGCTTCTGTATCTTCAACAAAGCCCAAACCATCCCCCTCCCCCCAAAACCATCCCCCTTCCTAAAGGGCAAGCATTTCTTGCTTGTAACCTGAGGGATTCACCCATGCTTGCGGCACAGAGAGCTCTGGAGAAGGAAAAAAGCTAGATGGTCTTCCCTTGCCACTTGCTTCGATTACGGAAATATCCAGCCTGTTGAATTAGTGAAGCCATGAGTCAGGAAGTGTCTCTTCAAGCTAGTGTAGGATGATCTTTGGCGAATGTTGTTTCCCGCAGTCTTTCTAGGAGTGAGAGGGCTGCCTGAGAATGTTGACAGTGGTAGTTTTGGAGAGATTTCCTGTGTCCTTTGAAGTTGAGGTAATGAGTCAAAGTGCCTTCCACAGCTTCTTCTTGAGCAGAATTCCCATCTCTCTCCGTGAACTCCTTAACCCCCGGAAGGGCTCATTCTTGGCCATGGGTAGATGGCAACTCAGTGTCTTCAAAGGTGCTTGTCATTTAACTCCATCATGTGGTGATGAGCCACTCAGATCTAAACTGGCCCCGTTCGATCAGCTGTGTTGCTGTTTTGGTTAATTACATGTCATCTAATTGCATAATTTAGCTATACATGCATAGTGACCCGAAGGCCAGTGCTTTTCTTTATTGTACAATTACTCAGAATAGACTCTCAGTGAAAATAGAATTTAAATACCTGTTGCAAAATGCTATGTCTGAAAGGTGGCTCTCAGCTTTTTATGGTGTGCTGATGCATTTTGTAAAGAAAATGAGCCAAAAAAAGATCCTGAGCTTTCTATCCAGCTGCTCTCTAAGTCCATTAAATATTATTTCTGTTCATTGCTCTTGCCGTCAGTCTTTATAACTAAAAAGTTTGGCATCCCCATACACTGGAGACACCAATAGGCTCTGCTCAGCTCTACCTGGAGAGGTCATAGAAGGCTTCTTGGTGGAGGTGGCAGTTGAGATGACTCTTAAAATATGATCATGTGTTCATAAGGAAAATGTCAGGTCAAGGCAAGGAGCGAAAGGACAAAGGCCTCGTGGGAACCGCTATCATTGAAGGAGCCCTAACTCATGATGACCCCATGCTCCAGGATATCTGCTCCAAGATCAGACCACTGTGATTGATCCAAAGATTTTATTGGCAGATTTTCAAAAGTGGTTTATTTTAATCAAGAAACTGTACTGAAACCTATTCAGCATCATGGCATGCATGGAGGTGTTTTGGCTGCAACTCTAACCTGGGCGTCCTATGTTGAAGAAGACAAATTCTGCCACCAAACTTCCAATGCCTCTGTGTTAGTCTGGGTGGACTAGAGAAATAAATTCATAGACACTCATGTGTATAAGAAAAAACTTGATATACACAAGCAGTCGAATATTGAGAGAAAGCATCGCAGCCTACTCCAGATCAAGTCCATAAATCCAATGTTAGTCCATATGTCCAATATCAATCTATAAAGTCCTTTTCAGACTCAGGAAACACATGCAATGACACCAAATACAGGAAGATCACAGGCCAATGGGTGGAAAGTCTTGTGGATCCAGTGGTGTGTTGAAAGCATTTCAGCCCTGGCAGGGATCTCCCCCTGTTTTCTTCAGCTCAGAGACTGATTACCTCAGGGTAGCTTCATGTGGCTTCTCCAGTCCTAGGGGGAAGAGTTATATCACTTAGCGCCATGTGACTTGTCGGTAAAAGTATCTCTCATCAAGTGAACAGAGAGTCTCCTGCCTTCGAAGACGAAAATACAGGAGTTCCCAGAATCCTCAGGAGAAGGCCATGCCCACACAGAGGCCATATTGGCTATAGTCTGATTGACAGGCTAGACTCGACCCCTACACTCTTTTATCTTTTAAATCATTTTATTGGGAGCTCATACAACTCATCACAATCTACACATACATCCATTGTGTCAAGCACACCTGCATAGTTGTTGCCATCATTCTTTTTAAAACATTTTCTTTCTACTTGATCTCTTGGTGTCAGCTTCTCAATTTCCCCTCCCTCCTCCACCCTCCCTCAAAACCCTTGATAATTTATAAGTTATTATTATTTTTTCATGTCTTACACTAAGAGATGCATCCCTTCACCCACTTTTCTCTTGTCCATCCCCCAAGGTGGGGGTTATATGTACGTCATTGTGCTCAGTCCCCTCTTTCTCCTCCCACTTTTCCCGTACCCTCCTGGTATCACTACTCTCATTATTAGTCCTGAAGGGTTTATCTGTCCTAGATTCCCCATGTTTCCAGCTCTTACTTTTACCAGTGTACAGTCTCTGGTATAGCTGGATTTGTCAGCTAGAATTGGGATTATGATAGTGAGGTGGGGGAAAGCATTAAAGAACTCGAGGAAAGTTGTGTGTTTCATCCGTGTTATACTGTCCCTGACTGGCTCATCTCAACCCTACCCTCATAATCCTCAAATTACAAGCAGATTATTTAACTACTACAGCCTCATACTGATAATATATCTTCAATGACTGGTGTTGATGAATATGAAGAAACAGAGGGAAAGTATGAGACTGTCTGCCATTGGCCCCCAACAATAGACGCCATTGACTATCTTTGTAACTTGGAAGGGTCACTGGCACAGTTTTCATCCTCTGCTATGCTGTGTGAATCGCAAGGCCAGCCCCCGTCAGTGTTTCTCCAAGGGCCTGCAGATTTGATCCAAGCTATAGTACATGCTCCACCAGCTGGGCAAGCTGAACATAAGAGCCATTGGCCAGTAGGTGACCCCTTGCAGTTATTTTTTGGCTTGTTACAGAAATGTTTAAGTTGTGTCATTCATCCTTTTTTTGAGGACATTCCTATCTCTTAGATGTTGCTCATGAAGCTAGTGAGTTTTTTATTGCAAATGAAGGCTTGATAGTAGATGCAATCTCTGAATATGTTAATGATCTGAATCCATTCACTCAGCATTTTGCTCATGGCCTACTATGTGTCCTGACTGGCAACAGAGCAAGATTGGGCAGTCCTTCCTCCTGCCACTGGGGCAAGCAGAAAAGTAAACCATTTCAATGGAGTGCTTTAAGTGCCATGCTGGGAAAACTAAAGGGAAGGAAGGAGAAAAGAAAGACTCCAGGAAGGTTTCCTGGTGGTGGCATCTGCACTGAGTCCTGAAGGCAGAGGCAAAGAGGGATGCATGTTAAGAAGGCCCCAACAACACAAGGGGATCCTGCCCTTAAAGATCTCTGGGAAAGAACCAGAGTACCTGACTGAGCAGTGACCTAGGCCAGGAAAGACTGCCCAAACACATGACTTGATGGGAACATCCATTGAAACCCATCCACTCACACAAAACAACTCCAAGAAGCATTGTGTAGATTGCCCTGTGAGTAGACACATTGTTCTCCCTACACCTTCTCATTAGATGTATGTGAACACCCATCTTCATCATTGTGCAAATTCCACTACCTCAGTGATTCCTTGTACCTCGCCGTCTATCGTAATGTCTTTGGTGCTGATCTTAGGCTATAAACACCCTGATAACGCTGAGTCCAACCATTCTGGCTTTCTCTGACTCTTTGGGAATCCACCCTGCCCCCTTCAGAACTTCTTTTCCCACTAGTCTGATGAGGTGTGACACATAGGCAGGTCTTCAAGGGCACAGTAAACAGACCAATAAACTTTTGATAACTGAAAGGTCTGAGGATTGGAGTGGAGAGAAAGAGGGAGTTGGTAAGACAAGTTGCTGAAGAGGTCAGAAGGGGCCAGAGCCTCAAGGGTTTATCTTGCCCACCTGCACCTGTCTTAAATGTGCAGGAACCCCCAAAGGAGTGTCAGCCGGAAGATGGATATGCTCAGCTCTGCAGTGGGGTTGTTAAGCAGCCAAGAGAGTGGGTTGGAGAAGGACAACACTGGGGACAGAGAAGTTGCCTGCTTCTCTCTGTTCCTGGTAGTATTGCTATGAAGATGTAATAAATGCTGTAACCACATTATATACGGGATGGAGAAACACAGATGATCAGAGAAAGACAGAGAAAGGAAAAGGGAGAGGGAGACTTCCAGAGTTGGTGATACAGTGGCGTCCCTGACAGGTACAAATAGTTAACATGTTCTGCTGTTATTAAAAAGTTGGAGGTTCGAGTTCTCACCGAAGGATCGTAGAAAAACTGACCTGCCCATCTATTTCCCCTCAATCAGTCATTGAAAACCCTTTGGAGCATAGTTCTTCGATAACTATGGGGTGGTCATGAGTCTGAACTTTGAGGCAAATGCCATATGTACACACACTCTCAAGTGTGGGAAGGAATGAAAAGTTGAAGCCAAGAGTGAGTAATGGTGGCCCCTAGTTGGAAGATAGCACCATTCTTTGATGAATACACTGTTCTCGTGTGGTGCTACTTCTGACTGCAGTTGAATGTCACCCTGCACAACCATATTAAAGGATGCTCCCCACCCCCACCACAATGACAACTTTTTCATATATTCTTGTCAAAAAATAAAACCCTTTTTTAGATCATTTTATTGGGGGCTCATACAACTCTTATCACGATCCATCCATCCATCCATTGTGTCAAGCACATTTGTACATTTGTTGCCATTGCCATTCTCAAAACTTTTGCTTTCTACTTGAGTCCTTGGTGTCAGCTCCTCATTTTTCCATCCCTCCCTCATGAACCCTTGATAATTTATAAATTAGTATTTTTTTATGTCTGACACTGTCCGATGTCTCTCTTTACCCACTTTTCTGTTATCTGTCCCCCAGAGAGGGGCTTTATATCTAGATCATTGTAGTCCGTTTCCCCTTTCTCCCCCACCTTCCCCTTCCCCTCCTGGTATCGCTACTCTCATTATTGGACCTGGGAGTTTATCTGACCTGGATTCCCTGTGTTTCCAGCTCTAGTTCTTTCCAGCATTAAAGAACTAGAGGAAAGTTTTATGTCTCATCATTGATACACTGCACCCTGACTGACTCACCTCCTCCCCAAGAACCTTCTGTAAGAGGATTTTCTCTACTGATGGGCTTTGGGTCTCCGCTCTGCAATCCCTTCATTCACACTGGTGTGATTTTTTTTGTTGTTGTTCTTTGATGCCTGATACCTGGTCCCAGCACCTCATGATCGAGACCTACATAGTATTTTCATCTCTTTTTTATTGTTTTTCCTTCAAAACCTGTGGGGAAGGTTACATCCTCCAAGTGGTAATAGCCTCATTTTGTGGATTCTCCCCAGTTGAGCACAAGAGTTAAAGTGGCAGGGTAAGAGTAGAATCCTCACCTGACTCCTTGTCCTAGCCCACATGGTCATTGGAAGACCTGTCAGGATGTCCCATCATCCTACTGAGATGGAATTCATTTTGGGATTTCCAGCAAATAGGCATCAGTGGGCATACAGAGCTATACATAAAGGGTGTTTTTTTTTCTGCAGCTCCTCTTTTTTCATTTTTGCATCTGCTCCCAGTGGATCCTTTTTGGAAAAGCTAACATTTATAGCAGGTTTACGCTGAGCTTTAGAACGTATCAGTGTATTTACTCATCTAACCCTAGGAGATAGATACCAATGTCATCCTTGCTTGTTTTTAGATAAACTAAGAATCTAAAAAGTGAGCTAACTTGCCCAAGGTCACTCAGCCATTCCACAGCTACGTTAGGGCTGAAGCTTCTGAGCTTCTGCTCCCACTGGAATCCAAATGCATGTAAATTCATACCCTTCACACAGACCTATAAGTGGACATGGGAACCATTATTCAACCACTGCTTCGGAGTGGATGTTTAAGGGATTTCTCCCTTCATTTTCAAAGGAGATGTCTGGACATTGTAGGGCAAACTTTCGTAATGGTCCTCAGGGTCTTTCCAGCGGAATATAGTGCTGTGTAGAAAGCTTTCCTCTGAAACTCGCCTTTTTAAAATTTGCCATCACATTTCCACACCCGTGATCCTGCTTGCCAACAAAAATCAAGATGGGGTCCCGGCAAGCGGCTCTGTCTCTGAAGAGATTAATTCAAC
This sequence comes from Nesogale talazaci, assembly GCA_004026705.1. Taxonomy (NCBI): domain Eukaryota; kingdom Metazoa; phylum Chordata; class Mammalia; order Afrosoricida; family Tenrecidae; genus Nesogale; species Nesogale talazaci. The sequence continues at coordinate 73,137 of PVJH01008879.1, read as the reverse complement.
TGTTTTTAGTAGGCGTATTGTTGAATTTGAGGGCTAAAGTGAGTTCTGGCACAATTCAAATGTGGATGAAAATCACCCCCTTCAAACCTGCAAAACGACCTTGGGTGAAGGTCCATAGTGTATTTTCATCAGGAAACAGTACACGTCATTGAATTCTATCTTTGGTATCAGTGTTACAGTTCAAGCACAAAGCAAAACAAGAGCTTCCCAAAGTGGAATTCATTTGTGCCCTTTCTCTGTGCATCTTTGCAAACTTTTTTCTCCAAAAAAAAAAAAAAGGACACATTAGTTTTCTACAGATGTTGGTATGTACACACACCTACCTACATCCATCCGTTTCTAAGGAACTTTGGTGTGGACTCTGCTGCGCTGCTAACTGCAAAGTCAGCATGTCAAAGCCATCAGAGGCTCTGAAAGAAAGAGGGGCCTGGCCACACCCACCAAGAACCACCTCCGAAACCCGAGGGGGAAGTGCCCTGCCATGGGATCCGCACGCGGCAGAATCGACGACGGCGCCCTTGTTATAGATGGTACTTGGTGTTCACTTTCCATCTGTTTTCAACCAAGCTTCTGGCCCCCTTGCCCAGTAAGTCTTCATAATTCCTGCCGACCACCCTGATTGTCCCTTTTTCACAGATGATTCAAGAGAATGTTCTATCCACCCCAAGCAGCAGGGGGTCTTTGTGCCACCTCTTAAGCACCTTCTTCCCCGGAAGATTGTAATATATTGTTACCCTTCATTTTATTACCTCTTCAGTCCGTTTTCAAGCCAGAGTCACTTAGCTTTGTAAAGGAAATTGTGTGCAGCGTTCTTCCAAATGCTCTAATAAAATTCAAATACATCACATCTGCTCCATTCCCTTAAACTAGTAATCTTGTGATTCCATCAGAAAAGCAATCAAATTTGGTGTGCCTTTTTTTTTTCCTTCATAAAGGAAAATAAGGAGCTCTGCTTCTTATTACTCTGGGGTCTATTCCTAGAGTTGTTAACAGATTTTTATTACTCTCACAATATTACAGACTTGCCACATTATGATTTCCAGGGTCACATTCCTTGTTTGAGCACTGGGGCTGTCTTTTCCCTTGACTTCATTTTTCAGCACGCACATGTCCAGTGGCAGGCTGGGCTCTGCGTTGAGCTGCTTGTGGAAAAGTCAGCAGTTCGAACCCACCCGCCTAAAGATGAGGGGTCCTGCTCCGGATCAAACTGACAGCCTCGGGAACACACAGGGCAGTTCTGCTCTGTCCAGTAGGGTCTCTCTGAGTGAGGGTCAACTGGCAGCCAGTGACTTGTGCTGTGCCGTGTCTGAGAAGTCTCTAAGTTCCTGTGGATTCCGGGTGTCCCTGGGAGGTACAAAAGGTCAGCATGGTTGGCTGCTAATCAAAAGGTTGGGAGTTCACGCCTACCCAGAGGCATCTTGGAAGGAAGCCCTGGTGCTCTGCTCCCCCCCAAAAAACAGATCCGGAACACACTGCCGTGGACAGTTCTACATTGACACACTTGGGGTCATAAAATGGGCAAATGGTTTATATGAACCAGACTCCTTCTTTGTGGAGCAGTTGGGCGTCAGTGAGCGAGGTGCAGAAAGAGGAGAGCTCCCAGTGGCCTATCCCCCTGACTCTTGTTGCCTTACAAACCAGCAGGAGGCATTAGGAGTGTTTGAACTAATGAAATGGCTAGTCTTTAGAGCCCATTGTCTTAGCCAAAAAGATAGATGACAGACTGTTATCTGCTGAGCGAAGCTCTTTAAATGTATTGCACTTACACTAAATGCTTTCTTAAATGTCCTAGATTTTCTGGTGTAGCGCTGTTTGGAATCAAAGTATTACAAAAATCATACCTCATTAAATACTAAATTTTGTCCCTCAAGGCCCAGGACACGTGACAGTGTATGAATGCTTTCCATACTGCTGGGGAAGCTACATCACATTCATTATCATTGATAAAATGATTAGACTTCAAATGGCTTAATTTCTAGTAATTTGTTCCCTTAGTAGAGATAAGTGCATTTATCCTAATTGAGATGGATCACTGTACAGAATTTCAAGTAGTTAAAGAATATGATTACACAACAAAACAATGGTTCCTCAAACAAATGTGACTGTTTCTTGGGACCTCCTCTATGGACAAAAAATTATCCTTTTTGTTTCCTTGTCTATGAAAGAATTCGAAAAGTCTGTGCACCCATAGGTAGCCATCATTTTTCTCCTGCCATCTTCTGTGGTCTGACAGGAAACACTGTGATGACAAGCTGTCGATCTTACTGAGCTGGGCCCCTTATATCTCTGCAGTTGGTGGGAGGCATGCACTCTCCCAGAGACTTCGTTTCCTCATCGATCAGATGCGGATGATTTATATTTTACATGCGTGTGCAATTTCTCCAAGGGAGGACTTGTGTTATTGAATCAATATGCCAGGCAATGCAGAGATTTTTAAGCATCCTAACTGATTTTTAAATGTGAGGAGAGAGGAAATTGTGGGTGATAGTACTTATGTGGGTAGAACGTAATAACATCTTGCCAAGAGGGAATTGGTGGGGGAAGAGAAGAAATTTGAAATGCAAAGGCTGTAAGATTTAGGAAACCTTGCAGATCACTTACATGACCGAGGAAGAGGGTAAAGTATAGGCTATTCAAGTCATGCTTAAAGTAAAATGAGAAAAGACGTCTTTGAGGCAAATTCGAAAGGGGGAGAAAGAGATGGGACCAGTTCAAAGAGATGAGAGGAGATTTTAATGCGAAGAGAAAAGAAGAAAAGATGGCACCTCCTCAACCCCTTCCCTAGATCTTAATAATCAGAGGAATATGGCACCAGAAGCTTAGAATAAGTGTCTGTACAAAACCCCCCCATTAAGATTGTTCTTGTTAGGCAGAAGCATTCTGTCTGCACCTGTGGAGCCTAGTTCCCATGGAGTGTAACACCATAGAGACTGCATGCCTGCCTTCTGGATACTAATAAGGATACCACTGGGTGGGCTGTTGGTGACACGGAGAGCCAAGGGCTCATAGTTGTTCAAGCTTTGGTGGTGGTGGTAAGGGCATCTTCACTGCACTTCTCGCTAATTGGCAAAGATTGAGTGGATGGAAAGGAAGAGCAGGAGCTTAGCCTGTTTACCCATCATCTCACAGCTGGACTCCCCAGCTGCCCTAACATCTCCTAGACAGACTGGAATTTTGTTACTTAAATTGGAGAAAGGAAAGAAGGATTGGGGGCAAGGGAGGGGGCAGAGAAGTGAGGTGAGGAGTAGGGGGAACATACATACTCCAAAAAGCACTTTTATTTTTAATTCTTCTTTGGGATTACTACTTTGATTGGAATTTGGGCTTGGATCTTCCTACCCCTCACCCTGGCACCTTAGTGAAGACAACTGCAAACAAACCCTTCTATTGCTCAGAAGGTTCACCAGCCTGGTCGTTTGACATGCACTCAGACAGGAAAATAATAATCCTGGCTACCATGTTTTCTGATCTATAAGTTTTTCAGGAAAACTGTGATATCAGTGAAAAATAGCGCCTCTATTGTGAATTCCAGAAGAGCAAGCTAAGTCTTCCATGAAGAACCAGGGAATCAAAATATTCCTTAGAAGCAAGAGGGTGAGATGTTTGATTCCCTTACTCTGGACATATCATCAGGAAACCAGTCGACACTCGAAAGGGGCATCGTGTTTGGGTCTGAGGAAAGGGTCAGCAAAAACAAGAGAAATGTCCAGGAAGCTGGATTGACTTGGGACCAAGTGACCTTTTGCTCTGCTCTGCATGAGGTCACCATGAGTATGAGTTGAATCGATGCCAAAATTATACACTGTATTCAAAAGGGGATGTGGAATGAGGGATATCATGGGTGAAAATATGGCTATGTGGGCTGGGAGGAGAGAATACCAGAAAGGGATGCCAAGGACTGAAATAGAAAGCAAAGGTTTTGAGAATGAGAAGGGCAACAGATGTACAAATGTGTCTGCCATGCAATGGATGGATGGATGGATTGTGATAAGAAGTAGATGAACCCCCCAATAAAATGACTTTTTAAACACCAGAAAGATGTTTAGCTGTTCTTTATTGGCTATACAAAGGCATTCAGCTGTGTGGATCATAAAAAAAAAAAAAAACCTATGTAGCATTATGAAGATGGGCATACCAAACCTCTTCTTTATGATCCTGTGGAACTTGTTCCTAGACAAAGTTTTAGTCATTGGAACAGAACAAAGGGATACTGAATGATTTAAAGTCAGGAAAGGTATTGTCAGTTATATTCATTCTCCATTTGTACTAAATTGGTATGCCAGGAAAATCATCTTAGAAACTGAATTATATGAATAGCAAGGCTTCAGAATTCAAGGAAGATTAATATTAATGACCTGTAGTATGCAGATCATACAACCTTGCTTGTTAGTTGTGCAGATGATTTGAAACACTTACTGATGACACTAAAAAGTATGGACTGCACCTCTGCATAAAGAAAACAAAAGTCCTCACAGCAAGACCAATAAGTGACATCATGATAAAGAAGATTGAAGTTGCTATAGTAATGGATGTCTATGGAAGCCGCAGTCAGAAAATCAAATGGCATATTACATCGGGCAGATCTGCTGCCAAACACCTCTGGAAAGAGGTAAAGAGCACAGACATCATTTTGAGGATAAAGGTGTGCCTTACATTTATGAGAAAGCTAGATAATAAATAGGAAGACCACAGCACTGGTGCCTTCACATTATGGTGTTGCTCGAGACTATTAAATATATCCTGGACTGCCTGAAGAATGAACAAATCTGCCTGGAAAGGTGGTGAGCCTTTGCCTCATATACTTGATGACATGCTATCAAGGGTCCATCATACTTAGTAGAGGGTCAGTGGAGGGCACGGGGAAGACATTTTCAACTCTATGGATTGGCACAGTGGCTGCAACAGTGGGCTCGAACTTAGCCCTGGTTGTGAGGAGAGCCCAGTACAGCAAAGTATTTTGTTCTATTGTTCAGAAGGCCACTGGGAGTTGAACCAACTCAGCGGCCCCAAGGCTGTAATCTTTATGGGAGCAGAAGGCCACTACCTCCTTCTTTTGAAGAGGCTCAGACGGTCCATCAAGTGAACGTTGGGGTAGCAGCTGAGAACTAAACCACTAGACCACCAGAGTTCCTCTCAAGAAGGCTAGAACCCATAGTGGTGTTTTGTAAAAGAGTAGAGAGACAGACTCGCGGACACAAGAAAAAGTAGAGGCACCCTCAGGGCCACCAGAAGCTGGAAGAGACCAGGAAGGGTCTTCCTCCAGAACCACTGGAGAGAACAGGTTCCTGTAGACTTCCTGGAGGGGAACGCCCAGCCTCTAGACTGTGAGAAAATAAATTTACTTTGTGTTTAGCAACCCATATGTGGTAACTTGATATGATCACCCTAAACACTAACACAGACATATTTAACCTTTCCAGAGCCACATGCTTTTTACCTGAAACATCGGTCTCTAAAAGACGAAATGAGAATAGTACATCAAGCAGCACAGGGAGTGCCTAAGAGGGACAAAACTCACTGACATGGAGTTGATTCTGGACTCAGAGAGGCTGATGAGGACAGAGTAGACCTTCCCGCTAGAATTTCCAAGGCTGTAAATCCCTAACGATGCAAATTATCATGTCTTTCCACTAATTTTGTTAGTAGCTGAATGTTTTAACCACTGAGCCACTAAGGTCCTTGAGACAGACAAGACACCAAAGAAATATTAGTTCCCTGTTGCAAAGTTCTTCACTGTGTCATTTTATCCCAGCCCCATGCAGAGCCAGAAGGAGACTGGACACTCCATAGTAAACAGCAATGGCCCCCTGACCCAACATCTGCTAACAACAGCCTTGAATATTGATCATGCAGGGCCAAGTCTCTTGCTAAGTTCCCTTTCATGAATCCACTTTTGATGATTCCACCTCTGTTTAGGCTCTGCTCTTCTTTCCCAAAGGTAACCAGCACATTCTGGAGTATCGATTTTCACATGCATGGTGTTTCCCAGGGAGGCACTTGACACACAGTGACTTAAGCAATAAGCTCCAACATGGGAATGAATATGAACATGGGACAGACCTGGGCAGTGTGTTCACCCTGCTGTGTCTGGAGTCACTGTGGGTTATGCAGCACCCAACAGTACACACACACACACACACACACACACACGTGCGCGCGCTGAATTGTAAGACCCACACACTATGTGTTCCCTTAAGCTATTGAGTGTTATTTTTAAAGACCTCTATTCCTAACACATACATCCTCTAGAAGATCCTGAGATTCCATCCCAGCAGTAAGCACCATCCACAGGTTCTTCCATCTCTAGACAGCTGTATTCCTTGTCTGAGAGCATGAGGCATGAGGCCACTCCTGGGATGCTCTGAACAGCCCATACATACAACCTCTGTTCCTGTTCCAGGCACAGCCCACACTTGGCACCTGTCCCGCAACCTGCTCAAGCCCTGGGCATCCTCCGCCATCAGTTACAGTTCTGTGTATCTGAGCTTCGGCCTCCCTCTCCTTTGGACTGTAAGGATCCACAGATTATTCATCAGTTGGAGCAGAAGGCACTTTAGGCAGTGGTTTGCTAGGAGACAAAGGGCGAAGCTGGTTGGAGAAAATGCTCCGTGAAGAGAAAGCTTACTCTCACAAATGAAACACTCAATGGAAGTCAGAGGAGCTTCTAACAGTGAAACAGAGGGTTCTTAACTTCCCTAAATAGCAGGAGAAGCATTAAAGGGGGTGTTGTGCAGAAAGAAAAGTGTTATATTTTGGAAGACATAATTTGCTTTAAGTAGCTTATGAAAGAAATGAAGCTGACAGCTGCCTTCCCCCCCCACCCCCGACTGTTGCTTGCTGATTTCATTGTGTTGCATTTCATTTGGCTCCAGCCCTCCCTCCTGCCCCATAGGTATCGGGTGTGCCATTATGTCTTCAGGCCAGTTGGGTTCTCTCTGTTACCAAATGTAGGAAATGGATTGCATTCTACTGGTCTCGGAAAGCAAAGCATGTGGTCTCAGGCAGCCATGGTGTCACCCTGCGGGGACTCAGAAGGACAAAAGGGATCAGATGCTGGACAAGTCCATGGTGAGCAGAGGTTGACTATACTGCTTCTAAAGGAGAATCAAGGAAATACACTCCCCCAAAAGTCATCCTTAACCACAGCGATAGAAGTAGCTTAAAGCACTATTACACTCCCCGGGTGGCCACCTTGCCAGGCCCTGCCTCAGGAAGACCTTCCTTTCTAGAGGAGGGTATATACAGCTTACACGTTTGTGTCTCTCTATCCTCTTCACTTGCAGGATCCCCCACTTTCCACATGGGGATCATTGATGCCTTATTTGTTCATTCAGCAAACATAAATGTAGCATCTGCTGTGTGTCCGGTAAGGGGGTGGGGTGGAGAGGAAGCATGCCTCGCAGCTCAGCACCATGGGAGGTGGGCCAAGGCAAAGCTAGAACTAAGATTCCTTGTGGAAGTGCTGCATTGGAGACAAGGCACACCTATGCAGAAGTTTAGTGGAGGGACATCTAAAGCCGATGTCAACCAGAGAGTAGAGGCTCAGGGAATGAAGTGGTGAGGAGAGCAGACAGCGGCAATGACCTGATGAGCCCAAGAAGCAGGCAGGAAGGGGCAGAGGTCAAAGAGGTGTCTTAAGCAGCATGCACGGAGGCAAAGGGACCAGGAGAACCCAGTGTATTCAGAAAATTGCATGTAGAAGTGCGTGGTGGTGTCAAGGGTTGGTGGAACATGGCGCAAGTTGACCTTGGAGGAGGGCAGGGGTGAGGCCAGCTGGGCAAGGGTTTTCTCAGCCCTGTTTGAAGAGGGTGCCCATCATCCCCCAGTTGGCAATGGGGAGCCATGGAGGATTCCAATCTCCAAGAGTCTCCACCCTCCAACATGAACCCTGTTGCTGCTGCTGACCCACCTTCCACTTCTGGCGCCCACGTGGGTCAAAGCAGAACTTCCTCCACAGGGTGCTCAACGGCTGCTTTTTTCAGAAGTAAAGGATAACTGCCAGGCCTTTCTTCCAAGGCTCCTTTGAGTGGACATGAACTTCCACCCTTTCCGTTAGCACCCAGGGACTCCTTCAGCCCATACAATATATTTTATTCGATGTTTCCTTCAGAGAAAGAATAGTAAATAATTCTCATGCTTCCATGTTAATAAATCTTAGACCAAATTGCCATCTTAAATGAAATGAGCAGAATGTTTAGTGTATGGGAGAAATGGAGTCTGCACGCATAGGGTTGTTCCCACCGAAAGCTAATCGCGCATTGAGCTCTTCTCACCCCTCTTTAAACTCTGAGGTCTCCTGAAGAAGACAAGATACCACAGCATAGGAAGGCTTTTGAAGGTGAAATTACAAGTGTTTGTAGTCAATGAAAATAGAAAACTACACTGGCTTTCAATTAGTCAAGGCGCCCTGGTGGTGTCGTGGGTTCAAACCCACCAGTCACTTGCTTCAAGGGGGAAAGATGAGGTTGGTTGCGTGCTCCTGTAAAGATTTAAGATCTCAGAAACATGAAGGAGAAATTCTGCTCTGTCCCTAGGGAATCGACTCCCTGACAGTGGGTTTGATTTATTGATTTTGTGATTAACCAACATGCAATGGAAAACTGAAGACCAAACCCACTGCCATCAATTCGATTCTAACTCACAACAGCCTCATAGAACAGGGAAGAACTAACTGTCCTGGGGGGGGGGGGTTCCAAGAAACTTTTTATAGCAGTAGAGAGAGCCTTGTCTTTCCTTCCACAGGGCGGCTGGTGATCTCGAACTGCTGGCCTTGCAGTTAGCAACCCAATTGCCCTCAGGGCTATCAACATAGCAACATGTGGTCAAAAATAGTAATTCATTCTCAAAGCATTTTGTGTGATTTTTGTATGCTTCAGTAAAATAGTCTCAGTTCCAGATGTGAAAGTAAGGTGTGTTTACAATGAATTTTCTAAAAAATGAGAGATGTTTCTAATCACAAAGGATTTCAAATGGTTTCTTGCCATAATCGGAGTAGACAAGGTCTCCACGTAACCAGGCATGGGGCATAGAAATGGCCTCCTGCAGGTTTTCTCTGGGTTGCCACTGCTGATAATGACCTTCCGTGGTCTCATTTGCATAGCAGGTGCCTTCTGTTAATTGCCTGTGGAGAGTCTGTTCACAGTAGAGGTCACAAAGGCAGTGGTCCAGCAGAGATGTGGGGAAGCCCTGCTGTTTCATTCCTCTCCGGTGAGAGAGGCCAGAGCCACCTTATTATTAGTCATTATGGTTAATAAACATTGACTAATAGGACAAAGGTGGAGGGGTGCCCTCCACTTACAGAGCCGTTAAGTAAGACTTTATGGTGCAACACAAAAGCAGAACGGCCTGTGTCTCGAAAAGCATCTGGAAAGCCTGTGTTGGCACTAAGGGCATACCAGTCACAGAGGAGACCAGGACCTGAGGCCCTGGGAGAACCTCCAGTGATGCATTTCAGACCAGAGGCAGTGAGTCGGCATGGGGGAGGGCATATTGAATGAGTTTTCAGTTTTCCTACAGGAGCTCTGTTGGGCCATCCGTGCAGCTTTCCATGACAGAGACTCAGGCTGAGCATTTCCGACTGTGGTCTCTAAGCTCTTTGGGCACACAGTCAAGTGGTTCCTCTGTGTGTCCCCCCTCAGAACTTAAAAACCCCTAATGTAGGATTATGTCCGTTGAGCAATTGCATTCTATGTAAAGCAAGACTGAAGGCTTATTCCTTATTCTTTTAGAGGAGAGAGTATTACTGATGGTGCTGGAGAGGATACGCCTAGATGCTTGAAGTGGACACAGTGGAAGTTAGGGCTCTGCATTCATCACCCACTGCCAGCAAAGTGATTCCAAATCACAGAGGCATTAGAGTCGGTTTCCCAGACTAAATCAGCTCCATCTATCCCCAAGACTTGCCTAGTGGATATGACCCTCGGACCTGGCAGTCAGCAGCCTTACCCACAGTACCACCAAGACCTCTTCCATATATATTTGCTCAGTTCATTCTCATCCAGACAGCCCTTTAAGAAAGAGCTTGCTGAGGAGAAAAGAAGCTTCGGGATCTTCCCCCAGGACATGCCCCTAGGGATTCCCAGGGTTGAGCTCTGCCTGCAGTTAGAAGGAGCCTCAGTCCTGGCCGCTTGTTCCAAGTCAAGGTCAAGCATTCGTTTTACTTTAAGAAAAGGATTCTTTAATGCCAACAGAAACCAAACCAAAATCACATAAACATCAAGGGATGGCGGAGACAATTTAGGGATGAGAGAATTGACCCAAACTCTCCTTTAGAAATGGATAAAGCAAATTTTTTTCCTCTCAAAAAGTCGTTGCTGTGTTTGTAAAAGGAAGAGAATGATATTTAAAACATAATCGCACGTTAAGCATGTGGATCCAGAAAGGTCAAGCTATTTAAAGAAAGATTTTAAAAGTTGTCACAGAGAAAGCTAACCCCAAAATGACAGTGTGAGTTGATGTCATTCCTCTTCAAACCATGACTTTCAGTGGCAACAGCAGCCTCAGAAGCCCCGGGTTTGGGTTCCAGTTGAGGGAGTGACCTTGATCACGTCACCCACCCTGCGTTTGCAGAGCTTTCCGATCCTACAACCTTAAAATATTCTGTGATCACGCTCCTCTGGCCACATCTCCCATTCCATGGATATCATCAGACTGAAAATTAGTGTAGCATTTTTATACACCCACTAAGAATAAAAACCAACTAAGCTCTTCTCTAAGATGGTAATTATGGGCTTTTAATTTTTTCCCCCCAGATGAGATCAACATCTGGGGAAATGTTTTTCTCAGACATAGATCATCAATCACATTAACACCAGCATCCTTGTGAAGTCTCCTCTTTCTGTCTTCCATGGCACCGTGTGGAAGGGAAACATAGGGGATAAGAATGACACAGGATGACCAAGCAGTGAAGTAGCCAGCCTCGTCCCTCCCTTCTTCCTGTCTTACTGTTTTCCCCCTTAAAATCTTTTCCTTCCCTTTTTTTGCAAAGATGCTAAATATGTCTCTTTTTTTCATCTGAATTTGGACTCTCAGAAAGTCTCCCAGAAAATTAATATAAGAAATGCTCCAATCAGATCTGAGAAACATCAACCCACAAAGCACATCAGTTACCACTGAATCAACTCTGATTCAAGGCAGCCCTCTCTGCCTCAGTGGAAAACTGTGCTCAAGACGATCATCTCTCAGAAATAGATCACCAAGTCTTTCTTCCACTGCCCCGAATGGACTGGAACTACCAACTTTACGTTTGTGGACATCTCCTTATATGGAGCCCTGTCCGTGTATTTGTAACAACACCTCACTGAGATCTGAAAGTTGTGAAATCATAGCTCAAGCTATGAAAGAGGTGTCTTAATTTTCTATCATAAATGAATCTAACATAGCTGAGCCCTGGTGGTTGTGTGTCGGACTGTGGCCCACAGGGTTGATGGTTCAAATCCAGCAGCAGCTCTCCAGGAGCAAGGCTGGGCTTCCTACTCCCACCAGGGCAGTGATGCGGAAAAAAAAGACTAACATGATTTGGGGTCATTCTCAGCAACCTGACCCTGGAGACGGTGGGGGACAGGGAAGAGATTGAGTCTGGAATGAGTCCTGCAGATTGCCCCATCTGTCAACAACCGTTTCGTTGACTTGAAAATCTGTCTGACCCGGTCAGGCCTTGCCTCTCATAAAATGGGGAGGGAGGCCTAGATCCGTGAAGGAGAAATGAAAGGAGTTTTTATTGTAGGCCTTTGAAGGAAGTTTTCCATACCACATGGATATCCTGTTTCTATTTCCCCTTTGATGAACTTCAACACTCTACTCTTTCCTTCCCCTCCTAATTTTGTGCACCTTTTAAGTGCAAGTTGTAACCTCTCTGTCAAGGTTGAATGAAGACATCAGTATTTATTCAGTCAGCAAAAGGAGTATTTTTATCTTGGAGGAGCAGAGGTAGACAACAAAAGGGTCAAATTTACTGAAGGAAAATTATGGCATCTTTTCTTCAAATTTGCAGCCTTCCATCCTTGGCAAAATACAGCCTTAACATGCTATGAGAAATACATGGTCACTTTCAAATTCCTTTGTGTATAGGAATGTATTTTAGTGTCAGTATTCAACTACCACGTGAGACTATGATGTGTATCAGGGTGTTTGGAACTGTGAAAATGTTTAGGTTTTCCTATCATTAAGACTCCGAGATTGCCTATATACATCAACCGAACAGGTTTTTAAACTCATCCTCGAATGAGGAAAAGCGTGAGGAGCCCACGTGAAACATATGTTAAGAACCTCTCATCCCATTTGCACTGGTTTCTAGGAGCTGTACTTATCACGGCTAAGAAAAAAAATCCATTCAATTTAGCTTCTGTTTCATTTTCTGCAATGCATCATTTTCTGTGTAATAAAAGAGGATATGAACCAAAAATACATACTGGTATGTGAAAATCTTTGTGTCACAAATCAAGAAGGCCAGTATTGACCCAAATATAAGCAAGGCTAAAAAGGCCTCCCTCTCCACACACACACACACACACACACACACACACACACACAAAAGTCCTAAAATTAGGGATCTTTTTCCCTTTTTCTTACAGTGACTTTTCAGAAAAGGGGAATATATAAATGCCTTCTATTAGAAGGCCACACATGCCTCTACTGTTGCAATTCCCAGAATGAATTGACTTAATGTTGTCTTCCGATTACCCCATCAACTTCAATGTGATCAACTAAAATGCTTTACATACAAGATTAAGTATTGTCTCTATTGTTACTATCGAAAATACTGGCTCACCAGAAAATTTTGCTTATTTTTTTCATCAGTTGGAATTTAATGCAGACGATTTATCATTCCATATTTCAGTTATGTCAAGATTTGTACAGCTGCTACCATAATCAGTTTGCTTCTTACCATTCTTTTTCTACACGGACTCCTTGACAGTGTCTCCCTTGTACCCCACCACCATCACTGGACCTCCACCCCACCACCATCACTGGACCTCCTCCCCACTGAACTGCTTATATGCTACTTGCTGCCCCTATAGGTGCATTGATCCTGGGTTTCATATACTGGCAAGTGGAAAAGCATATGACACAGCTTCAAAGGGTGACCTCAATTGACATAATACCTCTGAGATACATTCTACTAGGAACAAATAAACCAAACAATACAAACCAAAATTATGGAGTGTGAGGTGGGGGGGGGGGAGAAACAAAAAAGAAAACTTTGGAAACCAGATCAGATCCAGCCCATCTCAGGGCAGGGGGGAGGGGGAATCTACTGACAAAGTTTTCACTGTTCAGATCAGAAGTATGCCTTTGATCTTCTGTATTCCTCTCTCCCAAGCACTCTGTTTAGTGGCCACTTTCCTCCCATCCCTCAATTTTAGGAGGGGTTGCTCTCCAGGGGCATATTTCCTCTGTAGTTCCACAAATGAAACTTGGGCTCCCACTGTCACTGGATTCTCACAATTTAGGCTCTGATACTGATCCCTCCTTCAACTTTGGGAAATTTTACTCTTCGGATGAAATTCTTCATTTAATGAAACCTCTTTCTTTGTTGTCATTCATAACTGTGCTGCTGATTCATTGTTAATCACAGCTAATGTGTTGACTGGCAATAAGCTGTTCATAATGGCTTATTTGTAGCTCTTAGGTTCCCTTTAATCTCTCTACAGTGAATTACAGTAGCACTCAATTCATTTGTTGGCATTATTAAATAGTTGATTAATGCCCAGGTTTAAAATGGTTGGTCTTTTCCTATTTTTTTTAATTAAAAAACTGAAGAAAAAAAAACAGGCTTTCCTGCTCTTGCCAGAAAACAAGGAGAATTTTCAAAAATATTTTACTTTGAAGAATTGAAGCTTCATGCTATCTGCTCAAGTGATAATCTATTGAAGTCATGTTTGGGTAGCATGAGTGACCCAATGAATGAAGACATCAGTATTTATTCAGTCAGCAAAAGGAGTATTTTTATCTTGGAGGAGCAGAGGTAGACAACAAAAGGGTCAAATTTACTGAAGGAAAATTATGGCATCTTTTCTTCAAATTTGCAGCCTCCCATCCTTGGCAAAATACAGCCTTAACATGCTATGAGAAATACATGGTCACTTTCAAATTCCTTTGTGTATCGGAATGTATTTTAGTGTCAGTATTCAACTACCACGTGAGACTATGATGTGTATCAGGGTGCTGCCTCTTCTTCATTGTAGAATCAGATGTCCTGGAGTGAACTCCCAAAGCTTTTCTAAATCCCAGCCTTTATTTCTTCCAGGATCTAAATTACTAGGGGACAGAACTGGGCATATCATCTGCAGAATGTATGACAACAACCTAGATATATCAATTTTCGCGAATGTACAGCCAATAAAAATATGCATTTATTCACTTGCCCGAGACATCAGAAGACAGTAATCCTTAGGTCTTCTTAACCCTTTCATGACCCATGGAATGTACATTGCCCACCAACGTTTTCAGCTTTCCTTGGGCAGCTATATCCTGCTTGTAGTCTATAAAACTGCCTGGCAGGGTCGCATTTAACTGTGTGGATTTGAGGCAACAGTGCCCACCCCACCAATCCTACTAAGAGATTCCTGGGATACATGTGCCCCACCTAATTGTAGCAAAATCCAAATTACCTCAAATACATCATTCCTGGCATTCACCATGCCTTCCATTACTGAAAACTCATAGGAGCAGCACAAAATTCAAAGCAGGAAACAATTCTGTCATCATGGCTGACAAGACTAGCTTCTTTAAGGATCATTGAGAAATGCTAAGATTGTGTTAAATCTGCCAGAGATCCTAGACTAGACATCTCAATTTCTGCCAATACAAGAAAAATGCCCAACTTTGCTCCATATCGTCTTAATATTCAGAGTGAAGATCATGTTCCTGAGCTATAGGATCTTGTCCCACGCCCTCCAGCCTTTTCTCTAGATGCTAAAGAAAGAACCCTATGTTCCATCCAGCTGACCAGCTTTTCCTCTGGACACACTGGGCCCATTCCAGCCTTTATCTTCTTCTATCTAATATGATGTTTCATAAATTTAACTTTTCTTTTTCAGAGCTACAATGTAGTGCTAGGACCCAGACTGTGACCTAAAGGCTTTTGCATGGGCAGAAAGATGGTAAAGAGTACATAGGATTAGAATGGATGTCTAAAGTTCTCTGTCCCCAAATGTTGTCAAGAATCAGAATAAAACTAGTGTCCGTGTGCAAGCTGGACAATGTTTTAGTATTAAGAAAAGAACACCCCCCTAAAGAAGATTTGAAGGCACTGTAGTGTCCTATTTAAAATTTGTAGCCACAAATTTCTCTCTTAAGTAGTTTAGGCACAGACTTTTCCCTCTGAATACTTACTTTGCGAACCATTCGTTTAACTTGCTCTGCTCTGAAAAAAATGGTATTTCCACGTGAATTTTCAACTGACTTGCACGTTCATTGAGCTCAGAAGTCATTCTTTCATTCCACTCATTGTCTACTGATCCCCATAGCCTTTACTGTGGTTCTTAAACACTTACCCGATCAATTTATCCATTCATTTGGTCAGCAACTTTGCCCCCCACTTAATCAAGAGCATGAAGGTAACAAGACATGCTCTCTTAGAATTTACTTGGAAAACACCCAGACTCATCTGTCCCTCTTTAATCCAAATCTGAGCTCTGTAGATATGTGGCTTTGTCCACACCACCATTTGGAAGACCCATCCTCCTCATAACCTCAAGGCCCACTGCACTGTAACTCTAACTCATCCCCTCTGATATGGAGGGCTGTGCCATTGTGAGGGCCCCACTTGTGATTCTCCACAGGAGACCTGGTGGTTGCCCACTGACCTGCAATCTGCAAGGTGGGCAATTCGAAACCACTAGCCGCTCCTTAGGAAAAAGGCAAAGCTTTTGTACTCCAGTAAACTTACGGTCTCAGAAACCCACAGGGGCAGTTGCACCTTGTCTTGTGGACGTGCTATGTGTCAGTATTGACCCAATGGCAGCAGTCGTAGTTCTCCAGGCACTTCACACACTCTCGCTCTGAAGGTATGCAGTTTCGTCAGCCTGTTTACTTGTGTCCTGAGGCTGCCATAACCAAGTACCAAAAAGTGGGTGGCTGATAAGAATGTAGATTCATTGCCTGACAGTTCGGAAGGCGGTAAGTCTGAACTCAGGGTGTTATCAGGCCTGTATTCTCTCCTGGAGTCTCTAGAGGGAGATCCCCTTTTATCTCTTGCAGCCTCTGGTAGCTTCTGCCCATTGTCTGTGTCTCTTCTCTTTTTTAAAGACACCGTTCTGATTGGATTAGATGCCACCTCACTCCACTATCACCTCCTGTTACCTTAAATTAGTGGTTCCCAACCTTTAATACAGTTCCTCATGTAGTGGTGACCCCCAACCGTAAAATGATTTCTGTTACTACCTCATAACTGTAATTTTTCGACTGTGAGTGGTTTGACTCCCACAGGGATCAGGACTCACAGGGTGAGAACTTCGGGTTTAAGTGATAACTTCTTCCAAGACCTTGTTTCCGAACAAGATCACACTCTCCGGTACCAGGAATTGGGACTTGAATGAACATACTCTGTTGAGGTACAGAGTTAAACCCATAATGGTCTGTAGTGCTTTTCCATTCATCCATCTCTTTGAAAATTCTATTTCTCCTAGCTTAACCCCTGGTGATAAATTGCATTTCACCCCAGCAATCATCAGAACCCACACTTTTAAAAGATCCCCAGGTAAGTCTTCAGTCTAATGTGTAGGTTCTGAGTTTTGTGGGAGCAAAGCTGACATTCTCCATGTTTAGATGAAGGATATCAATCAACTGACTACTTTAGAGGGAACATCAAATTCAAGACAGGGCCTGGTTTATGAACACCAGATTCAAAAGAGGACTGGAGAAACAATGACTAGTCTGGGACCAGTTCTCCAACAGCCATGGTCTAAAAACCAGTTTGGAATTTTGAGTCTCACATTTGACATACTTGGCACACTGAATACATTTTCATAGAGACAATTTCCAGCTCTTAAGCTATTGCAATCCTAGAGATTATGGGTAGAATTAAAACAGATCATTTTGACCTCCTTATATTCATTTAGTATTGCTGCTTTTGCCAAGTACTTTTTGTATGCCAGGTGCTCGACAATTTTGGCAAAGAAACAGAAGTGATCATTTTCAATATCAGAACACTTAACTGTGTTCCAGAATATACATCTATTTTCAAAAATTGATGAGTAAGCATATTAAGCAGCCATAAATGATACGTGGACATCTTTAGGGCATGGAGGCCCTCTGCAATAAGCAGATCAGCAAAATTCTACATGTAAAGAATAGGTCCATAGTGTTCTGGATCTGTTGCTGTTACCAAAACCCATTGCCCTTGAGTTGACTCTACCACATGTCTACCCTGTATAGGGTTTCTGAGGCTGTAAATCTTAACAGGAGCAAACAACCTCATCTTTCTCTTGAGGAGAAGAGGATAGGTTTGAACCACTGACCTTGAGTTGTGAGAACTAAAAGTGCTAAGTCGGGGTGCTAACTTCAAGGTCAGCAGTTCAAACCCACCAGGTGCCGCATGGAAGAAAAATCAGACCGTCTGTACTGGTAAATTGTACAGCCCCTGTGATGCTATGTCATGTTGCTGTGAGCTATAATCAACTTGGTGTTGACAATAGATGAAAGCACTGTCTAGTGATATTTGATGCCATCGAGTTGGTTCCTATGTGACACATAATGAAACACTGCCTCACTCCGGTTCATTCTCAGAATCATTGCTGCAGCCCCTCAGTCCATCTTATTGAGGGTCTTCTTTTTCATTGGCCCTTGACTTTACAAGCATGATGTCCTTCTGCAGCAACTAGAACCCCCAATAACATGTCCAAAGTACAAGAGACGATGTCTCACTGCCCTCACTTCTACGAGACTCTGGCTGTACTTCTTACAAGACAGATTTGTTCATCCTTAGTCTTATTCTTCCAGAAGTCCATGAGATGTTCACTATGCTTTGCTAGCACCACCGCAGAAAGGCATCATTCTTCAGTCTTCTTTATTTATTATTCAGCTGAGACATGCATGTGAGGCGATTGGAAATGACATGATTAGGGCAGGCCTAGCTTAGTTCTCCAGGTGACATCAATTTTTAACCCTTTAAGGAGGATTTTTGCTGCAGGTTTACTTAATGCTGTAATCATTTAATTTCTTAACTTCTGCTTTCATTGGCATTATTTGTGTATCTAACAAACAATGCTCGTGAATCTAACAAACAATCCTTGAAAACTCTAATTTTTTTCTCCTATTATCACAATGCTGCTTGTTAGCCACTTGTGAACATTTTTGTTTTCTGTACTGTAAAGTGTAATCCTCACTGAAGGTCGCACTGTAGTCTGATCTCCATCAGTAAACCTGGTGCCAGCGTCTGCATATTACAGGTTGGTACTGGCACTTCCCCCAATCCTGAGCCAAATGTCAATGATGTTATTTAAAATACCCCATTTCTTGGATATTTGCTCAGCACACAAATGGACTAAGTACAGTGAAGGGACAGAAAAGGGCGGACACTTTTCCTTCTGTTCATGCCTCTGGGCCCACATATCCTACTCCTCGGTATCACAGTTTAGGGATCTGGAATTTCCAGCCCAACAGCGTTCTCTACAGCTTGTTGTGACCCACACAGTCAAAGGCCTTGGCACAGCCAGGACAGCACAGGGAGATAGCTTTTTGGTATTCTCGGCTTTCAGCCTGGCTCCCCCTGACAGCAGCACTGGTCCCTGTTCCATGCCATCTGATGAACCCGGCTTGAATGGCTTAGACGTTCATTCCCTGCTAGTGTTCTGCAGCAACAGGATTTCTCGTGTTTTGTGATACTTTCTGCATTCTGTTGGATCACCTTTGTATTTGGAGTTTGATAAAAAAAAAAAAAAGGAGCGGTCTGTAAGGAGAAAAACAGTTTCTTCTACCAAACCCACCACTATCCAGCCTATTCTTACTCATAATGCCCCTATATACTCAATGTCTTTCAAGTCTGTAAACATTTATTAAAGCAGCCAGTCTCATCTTCCTCCCACAGAGCAACTGGTGGTCTTGAACCACCAACCTTGTGGTTAGCAGCCCACTGCTTATTCAAATCATGAGGTGGGAATTGGGTGAAGTTCGCAATGCCCACCACCTCCATTGACATAGAGGCCATAAAGCTACCCTAACTCTGTTGAGAAGTCACCATTTCAAAGGTGTTATCCTGCCATTCCTGATTATCTAAGAGGCGTGTAAGTAAGAACTATGTAAGAGCTGGCATTTCACTCGGTCGTCTAGAATCATACTCTAAACAGTTAGGTTATGTTGGCTTTGGTTCCGTGGTACAGGAAGCATAAACTTGGAAATCTAACAGGCTTTGGTGATGAAAATTTAGCTCTGTGGCTTGCATAACCTCTCTGTACCCGCACCTCGTCTGTACTCTCACTTTCCAAGCAGGGTGCAAAGATCTAATATGCTAACTTTAGTTCATAAGTTAAAGTCTGTCGTGGCTTTTCAACCACATCACTACATACATTTTTCTATATCTTTTTTGTCTTAAAGGTTATTTCATAGATGACAATGAAGGGGGACACATGCCATTCCAGAACCTCCCAGGTCTAAAATGTGTCCACTGTTCCATCCAGTCGCCCTGCCTAGAGTAATTTCTCATCTCACCCTGGCACAAACCCTCCCTCCCCCCAGCACACACACCACCCACTGAATGGTTGGGACAATTCCTGGGCTATTTAGCAACCGGGAGGCCTGCTCTCGGCATGGTATTTTTACATACCAAGCACCCTTTCATAGGAGAGTGAGTAAAGTACTCCAAAGCTAGGGGATAGTAATGCTGTGGAGGCAGCCAGCAGCTCGGCTGGTTGGCAAGGCTTACTGTCGAGACTGCAGGGTGGCCTCACGCTGCTTGTGGGGGGAAGCTCCACTCCTGATTCCTTATTAGAATGATGGACAGCTATGATTGGTCCTGGAATGGGATCCCTCCAAGTGCTGCGTGGGCCTCGGCTGGCCATCACGTGTCTCATCATCCGCAGATTGATGGTGTTGTGTCATCAGCTGGGAAGCACTGGTCCTTCACTGGCACTATTCTCACCATCCACACAGGTGCCCAGGGTTCCGTTTTCAACCAGGCCACTCCATACACAGTCACCCATCCAGCTGCCCATCGCCAGAAGCTTGTTTGTTCCTGTGATGTGGAACATGTTTCAGTGGCACTTTCAAACATACTGACTAGGAAGAAAGGCCTGGCAAACTAGCTCTGAAAAAATCAGCTAGTGAAACCATTAGTGATCACTCTGGTCATCCTCTGACTTGGCTGTGCATAGCCAAGGTAGAAGCCAGCTCATAAGAACGTGCATGTGATCCACAAGCCCTGAATGCCTATGACCTGCCAGGCCCACATCCAGTGGACACACTCCATATCCTCTTGGGGCCCAGGACCATTGGGCCACCAACAGACAAGCAGACAAACAGATGAGCAAGTGCATCCTGTTCCCTTCCAAGAACTTGAGATCCGAACAAGGGCAGCGAGTGAGAACAGCAGGGGGGCAGCCACACAGATCCCTGGGAAGGAGTGGCATTCTCAGCAGGGAGGGCACCCGTTCCTTCAGCTAGGTAACATGGACTCCTTCTGCAGGCCAGGCTTTGGGCTAAGCCAGTGGCCATGGTGTGAACAGAGACACACTAGGATGTACCTCTCTTGTTAGCATGCTCACGTCATCATCACAGGGCTGAGAGGGTGCTTGGAGGCTTTTGCCCAGCAGGAGGGGAAAGCTCGTGAAATTATCATTTCCACCCCATGGCCACACTAGCAGGTCCCTGAGGAAACTCTACAAACACGAGTGAAGTGAGACTTAATTTCTTTGGAACCAAGGCTTTTGAAAGAGAGGTGATAACAGTAGAGTTTCTGAGCTCCCCAGTTCGGGAAGG
Source organism: Nesogale talazaci (assembly GCA_004026705.1). Classification (NCBI taxonomy): domain Eukaryota; kingdom Metazoa; phylum Chordata; class Mammalia; order Afrosoricida; family Tenrecidae; genus Nesogale; species Nesogale talazaci. The sequence goes on along the minus strand of PVJH01008879.1, from coordinate 52,221 downwards.
CAAGAAAAAGGGGGGGGGGGCAGGGGGAGAATGCATTCTCTTCTCCTGCTTCAAATCTAGGTTTGTATTTTTAAAGAAAAATGACCTATAAGGGGACTCTCTCACTCTCGCTCTCTCTCACTCTGAACTGCAATTGGAAGATGCGTTCACCCCCAACCTCCAGCTCCTGCCATCTGTTGCACTTTTCTAGAATTCCTGGATGAGAATCTGAACGAGTTTTTCTTCTCGTTTTGTACCACTGATGCTTTTGTTTCACTGTGCCTTTGTGTCACATCCTGGGTTACTCATGATAAGTCTATGAATTAGCAGGGCAGGTTTGGAGTACCAGCAAAGCAGAAATTAGGCATGGGTTCCTCTCACCCCCCCAGTTGAGATTTCTGACTATTAAAATACACCATATTTAAATTGTTCGGTCCCTCCCCGCCCCTCCTCCCCCAATCTTGGTGGGGTTAGAAACCTGACAGAGTGGAAACAGCACTGGCTTGGTGACAGAAAGGCAGACAGTTTTTTTAATCCAGAATCTTCCAATTTAGCTAATGGGTCATCTGGAATACTCGGTTTTGCTCAAGGACCAGCAGAGAGGTTGGCAGTTCAAACCCCTCCAGGGGCTCTTCAGAAATGAGCCTGGTGATCCTCAGAGTCATGTGCAGCCTTGGAGAACGTGTGGAGCACCCCAGCGCTGCACACACCAGGGTCCACGTGAGTCGGAGTCACCAGCCACAAGCAGCATAATAATAACAGCACCCAGCTCAGAGAGTGTGGAGTGAACAGGAAGCAAGCACCCAGTCCTCAGGTGAGTGCAAGCCTGGGAGAGGCCCCCCTGCACAGTCACCTTTTGCATTTCCTTGGCTGCTGCTTCTCGGGAGACGCATTACAAGTAGTACTCACAGAGCCTGGTCCTCCCTGCCAAATCCTCCTCCTCTTCTCTGCTCGGCTGCAAGAGCTTGACTAGAGGGTCTTCTCAAGCCAGATTTTCTAGACTCATGCTTCAAAAAAAGACCGCTTTTCTTTACCACCTATGTGGATTGCTCACCAAGCCTGTTGTTGTTTCTGCTGCCTAGCTAGTCCTCGATCAGCTCTCTCCTCTCCTTGTCATTCAGTTGTTTACCCGATGGCTGCTTGTTAACACGGACTCCATGCAGCCACTACTCTAGCCGCTGGGCATGCAGCCATGATCCAGGTGTCGTCCCTGGCCCTCATCCTCACTCGCTTTCATGATATTGGCTGGGGGGGCCGTCCTTTTCAATGTTGACATTGTTCTAAAACACATCTGACCTCCTCTGACCCCCTTTCTTTAAGGCTGGTTGGGTTTTGATCAAAGATTCTCCAAGAGAATCCTGATCAAAAAGAGGAAGCATGCAGAACAGGACTTCAAATTCCAGTGGGGCAGAGACATTTTGGAGCCATGGAGGATAAATGAGTTCTGGAATTTTGGCCATAAGAGCATCTTTAAACTTGAAACTAAACATACATACATATTTATATATATATACACATACATATGTGTGTATATAGTTTTCTTAAACTATAGTTTAATTAGTTTAGAAAGTCTGCTTTAACTAGCCCTTTTAAGATCTAACTTTATGGGACGAAATTGATAGCAGCAACTTAAAGATTAGATGGAGGCTCAGTGGGGCTGGGGGGTGGAGTGAGTTAGCAAAAGAGGAACAGCCAGCAGAGAAGGCTGGGGATGATTGCACACCTTGAAATACATGATCACGGTCATGAAACTGTACAGGTGGAAACTGTAAGTTGGTTGGGATGCTTAGCTTTTATGGTCTTAGCAACCATAATAACCTCAAACCTGGCGACTCTTCCACTAATTTCAGCAGAATAGAAATAGCTTATAGTTACTGAGGAGTCCTGGAATGCTGCATCTGGCGAGGGCACCTCCACAACCTCATTTCTTCCCACTCTCACTCGAAATCCTCCCTTGCTGGAAATAAGTAATGCTTTAAACTAACGACAGGCCTATTGGGTTCTCGAGCTCTGGCACCCCTCTGTGCCTTTGCACATGGTCACTCCTCTGCATTGGGATTCTCTTTCCTTGGATCTCTACCTAGAATACTCCTACTCATCCCTGGAAGCCTATCATCTACTCTCAACCTGTGGGTGGCAACCCCTTTAGAGGGGGTCTAAAGACGATGGTCTTAGGGACAGAGACACCACTCCTCCATTTGTCTCCAGGTGGGCCCACCCACATGCAGATGCACACACACACACACACACACACACACACACACACACAAGTGCCCGGTGTGAAGACTATTACTCGTGCTACCCCATGCTTCAAGACAAAATTTCATTTATTTGCCATTAGAAATAAATGTTTCACAATCTATAATGACATTGTTTTTGTGATGAATCACTATGACTTAATGATATTCAATTTGTAACAATAAAAATACATCCTGCATGGGCTGAGCCCCACTGGCATAGTGGTTGTGCGCAGGACTGCAGCCCACTGGGATGGAAGTTCAATTCCAGCAGCGACTCCACAGGAGCAAAGGCTGGGCCTCCTACTCCCACCACCAGAGGGCAGTGATGCCCAAAAAAACAAAAAAAAATACAGCCTGCATATCAGATATTTATATCAGTAGCCAAATCACAGTTATGAAGTAGCAATGAAAATAATTTTTTATTTGGGGGTCACCACAACTTGAGGAACTGTACAAAAGGGTCATGGCCTTAGGAAGGTTGAGAACCAGTGATCCACTCCATGAGACTATTTCCTGTCTCACCCATCCATGTGTGTTTCCATAGCATCTAAAACATTCGCATTTCACGTAGCCATTCCTTATCTTTGCCACTAGACTGGGTTCTCTTCAAAGCACCTGGAGTCCCATGCCTGGGGGATGGGTTGGGTCAGCACCTTCACCACTCAAGGGCTATCTGTGTGTGTGAATGAGCATGTACTGAGGTTGCCTTCATGTGTGTCCACCACCAATCGTTGCCCTCAGAACAGGTACTGCCAAGTAGGACTTTGAACTGTAGGGCATGTAGTATTTTGTGCAGAGCATGCTGACCAAGGTGAATAAAATATGCTGTGGTTCTTTTAAAGTTCTTTTCCTGTAGTACATCATTCCTTATTAATAAAGGTAACAGAATGTGTTAGTCCAGATAGACTAGAGGAACAAATTTCAGAGACACACATATAGATATAAGGAAAGGGTTTATATACAAAAGAAATGTGACCCTCAGAAGGCATCCCAATCCAGTCCAGTGCAAAGTCCAATAATAACCCATATGCCCAAAATCAGTCTATAACGTCTGCTTCCGACTCAGGAAGTCACAGGTCAGTGGGTGCAGAATTCTGGCACTGGCAGGGGTCTCCCCATGGCTCCTCACTTCCAGGGCTCAGGTCCATCAACAGCATGCCACTCCAGCTTCAGAGGTCTTTCTTCATCAGGGCTAAGCCATGTGGTCTCTCCACTGGCTACTCCAGCCTCCCAGCCGCCGACATTCTGTGTTGCCTGTGGTTAATCATCTCTGTCACTAACTCCCAACAACTGGGGAAGATAGCTTGTCATCTTCACGAGGGAAATACGGCGAGATTTCCCAGGAGTCTCAGGTGAAAGCCATGCCCACACAGAGGCCTCATTGGCTGCTCAATGCTACCTCCAGATTAACAGGCCAGGCTCCACCCCTACATTTCAATTATAAAATTAACATAAGCACATGACTGCCACACAGAACCTTGTACTATTCTTCACCAAAAAAGTCAGTTTTTTCATTTCACTCAATTAGGACTTCTAGCATGGATGTGTGGAATCAGGAGTGCTTACAGTTTTAGCAGAGAGATGTAGGAAATCCTTCCACTCCCACTCCACTCCCACCTTACTTTACAGGTTGATTTTAGAGTCATATTTTTGTACCATATTTTTTGGACCGTATGACGCACTTTTTCCCCAAAAAAGTCGGGGAGAAATGAGGGTGGCCTGAAGGTATGGTACCTCAGAACATTTTAGTATACTGGTACTATTTGGTTCAGAATATTTATTTTCTTGTTTTCCTGCTCTAAAAACTGAGTGTGTCTTATGGCCAGATGCATCTTATGGTCCGAAAAATACAGTATATGAAAATGCCCTGACAGCATTGTGGTTAGGCATTGGATTGCTTTCTGCAAGTTTGATAGTTCAAAGCTACCAGCTGCTTCATGAGAACAAAAATGAGGCTATCTGCTCCCCTAATGACTTAATAATTGGAACACATTCTGGGCCATCCAGGCTCCATGACGATATTCCTTCACAGAGCAGCCAATCCACAGAGAGGACCATGGAGCCAACCCCACCACAAGACACAACATCCGTCACTAGACCTTAGCACTGCAGGGGACAACCCGGGAGACACGGTGCAGGAATTGTGCCCAATCTGACCCCATCACACTGAGGTGAAACACTAAAGACGTATAACAGAGCAGCAAGGGGAGCAAAGCAATGAAGTATGCTGGGAATACCAAAAATAGACTTTGGGGACAGAGTGTGGCAACCCATCAGACTCTACTGGAAAACGCGCCTAAAAGTAAAAAAAAAAAAAAAAAACCTACTTAATAGGCTTTTCCTTTTTTGCCACTGGCATTCTTTTTGTTGTTATTTTGTTATTTGTTTGTCTTGTCTTCCTTTGTTGTTCTGTTTGACTTTGTCCTGTTTTGTGCTTATTATTGTCTCTGCATGCTTATCTAGATAAGATCAGCAGGATAAACAACTTGGAGAAGAAAACAACTGGGCGAACAGTTCTAGGGGAACATGGGGGAGGAGGAGGTGAAAGAAATGAAGGGGACTGTCAACCAATCCAGTGACAAGGGAATAATAAGTGAACTAAAGTAGATGGAATGAAGGGCATGGGAATGCCTAGTGGGAGTTGATCAAGGACAATGTAACCTTGAGGAATTGCTGAAGGCTGAACTTGATGGTGGAACAAGAGGAACATCAAAGGAAATGGAGGAAAGAGCAAGGAGACAAAGGACATTTATAGAGGTCTAAATACAAGGATGTACATATGTAAATATCTTATATATGATGATGGGGAAATAGGTCTATGTGCATATATTTGTAGATTTAGTATTAAAGAAGCAGATGGACATTGGACCTCAAATCAGGTACTCCCTCAACACAAGAACACTTTGTTCTAGTAATCCAGCACTCTGAGATGCTGACCTTCCTGGCACAATCTCTGAAGACAAAGCAAGGCCGTAAGCAAATGTGGTGAAGAAAGCTGATGATGTCTGGCTCTCAAGGGATATAGTCTGGAGCTTTAAAGGCTTGAGGATAAACAAGCAGCTATCTGGCTGAGAAGCAACAAAGCCCACATGGAAGAATCACACCAGCCTGTGTGATCAGGAGGTGTTAAAGGAATCAGGTATCAGGCATCAAAGAACAAGAAATCTTATCATTATGATTGAGGGGAAGTACAGAGTGGGGACCCAAAGTCCATGTGTAGGCAATTGGACTTTCCCTTATAAAAGGTTCACAAGGAAGAGATGAGCCATTCTGGATGCAGTGTAGCACCCATGAAACATACAACTTTCCTCTAGTTCTATAGTGCTTCCTCCCACCCCCCACTATCATACTCTCAATTCTACTTTACAAAACCAAAACATGTACACTGCTACAGATAAGAGCACAGAACACAGGGAATCCAGGACAGATAAACCCCACCGGACCAACTACGAGAGTAGAGATCCTGGGAGGGTAAGGGAAAGGGGAGGGGATAAGTGTGGCGTGAGCACAACGATCAACATATAACACACACCCACACACACACACTTAGGGGGGTGAACAACAGAAAAGTGGGTGAAGGGAGATAGTGGATGATATAAGATATGAAAATAATTTTTCACAGGTTCATGAAGGAGGGAAGGTGGGAAGAAAGGGAAAAATGAGCTCAAGTAGAAAATGCTTTAAAATGATGATGGCATCATATGTACAAATGTGCTTGACACAATGGATATATGTAAGGATTTTGATAAGAGCCCCCAATAAGATGATTTAATTTTTTAAAAAGACTTAAAAGTCTCTGAAACCCTATGTCACGATGAGTCCTCATCCACTCAATGGCAGTGGGCTTGGCTTTTGGTTTTTGCTCATCACTGCACTATATTAAACATAGCTTAAAACCTTCAGAGGAAGACTTTAATTTTTACTCAATGCCCTTGAGTGGTCACTTAGAACAGCAGTATTCTGGTAAAGGAAGACTAGGCGTTTGACATAATTTCAGATGTGTGGTACCTAAAATACCCTTCTTCCAAAACAGTCTCCAGGGATGAAATCACAACACTGACTGGAAAGTACGGAGGCCCAACACTTCCCCGGCTGTTCAGAGAGTATTACAACAGAGACTGGGAGCAAATGACTCTCAAGGCTGAGGTTATAGAATAAATTTTTTAAGCACATAATTAAGATGGATTTGAGATAAAAAGTGCACATCGTGGGGCAGTGTGTGTCTGTGTGTTTCTCAGTTCCATTTGGAAGCCAAGTACAATTTCAGCAGGATTTTGATGACCAAGTAAACTGAACTAATCAGAAAAGGTCCATTTATTCTGTTGTCTTAATGATCAATTCCGATCCTCCAGAGTCCTAATAAATGGCTTGGCAGGCAGCCCAAATTAACTAGAGATGCATTGATTTGACCTTGCATATAGACAGGCGATTAGCCAGGGGGTTGTTCTGATGTATAAATTCGTAATCTAAGTTTAAGCAGTCTTGAATGTGAACCCTTTTCCACTGAAACAAATAGCTTATACAAACCTTTTCTCCATGAAAAACATATACAATGTCACTGTTTTAAAATGAAGACCATCTTTTTCCAGATTCTACAACTAGAGATTTTTTTTTTTTTGCACAGCCATGTGAACAATTGTAAAAGAGGGGGGAAAGGTAGAGAACTGCATTTTTATTAAATTTCTAGCTTTTTGGGGGGGAGGAATAAATGCAATTTTCCCCCTCTCAAATTCCTGATGTAAATCATGTAGCTGCATAAAGCCTTATGCAGCCTTTTCTCAGAAAACAAAGCATAAACCACACTTACATAAGATTCCAGCACTTCATAAGCCCGCTGAGTTGGGAGTGCTTGTTTTTTACATGTTGTGTTTGGAAAAGGACCCCCCTCTTCTCTCCCATCTCCCTTAATTAGCATTTCTCATATCTGGCATTTCTCTGAGAGACACCGCAGCTAAAGGTACTGCAAGGATCTTTACCTCTGCATATGGTTTCCCTTGGGGGACTTTCAACACATTCTGCCCATGTCTTGGAGATATAAATACCTTTCTCCCCGCCCCCCCCCCCCAAACCTTGATGAGAGAAAAGACAAAACCTAAATGAAAGCCCAAGTAAAACCACCCTCACCAGGGAATTAAAATATGGCATTTCAACACTGGATGTCCAACACATGACCCACCCCACCACCACCACCTATGCAGAGCGAACCAGTACAGAGAGAGGAATGACCCCTGTGGGTTGTCCAGGCTGTAAAGCTTCACAGCCGCAGACTCCCTCGTCTTTCTCCCTGTACCGGGAGTGGACCACCGAGGCTCTTGACTGTTAGCGAGTTCTTTTAAACGTTGACAGTAAGATAATCCTGTGACCAACAATCATTTGATGTCAATTGGGAGGGGATGTTGGCTTCTTAAATTCCTCATTAAAAATCATAAATGCCATGCTCGCTTCAGCAGCATGTACATTAAAATTGGAAAAATCATCAATGCCTTGGATCTCTAGAAAACTCAACCAGGATTGCAGGAAGATTTCATTTTGAACCCGGATAGAAAAAAAATGTATGTCATCAGTAGGTGTGATAATACCACCGGCATTTTTGTCATTAATTACACATTTTATAAATACCAGCCAGGTGCCTTATATTTGAATAATAGCATATTAATTAATGACATGCTCCACATGGTCATTATTCTAGGGAAATAGGAAAATAAATTATCAATTGTTCATCATGCTGTTTTTCTGTCCATCCTAATTTAACAATAAGCTGGAAGTTAAAAATGAGCCATTTCTCACCCTGTGAATGACACTCTGTACTGCAGGTAATGAATTCAGGGACAATTACAATTTAAACCCAGTTGTTGTTGTTTCAACCAAATACAAACTTGTTTCTTCCATGGTCTTCATTCGAGGTTTGTTAATTATAATAAATTACACTGGCAAGTAGATAGAACACTGGTACTTTTTTTCAGTTGATAGTTCAGCATCTATTACTTAGAAAGCATCATGGTTATTTTTCATCTGTTCATCTTGCACTTATAATTTTTTTAAAATCATTGTATTGGGGGCTCGTACATCGCTTATCTCAGTCCCTACATACATATATTGTGCCAAGCACTTTCCCAAGCCTGCTGCCCTCCTCATTCTCAAACCATTTGCTTTTCCACCCGAGCCCTTGACATCTTTCCATCTTTTCCCCTCCCACCCTGCTCCCCCCTCCCTTACTAACCCTTGATATTTTATCATTATTTTGTCATATCTTACACTCCCTGACATCTCCCCTCGCCCATGCCTCCTCTGTCCATCCTCCAGCTAGGTTATGTGTAGATCCTTGTAATCGGCTCCCCCTCTCTGCCCCACCTTCTCCCCACCCATCCGGTGTCTCCACTCTCACTACTGGTCCTGAGGGGTTCATCTGTCCTGGATTCCCTGTATTTCCAGTTCCCATCTGTACGAGTGTACCTCTTCCAGTCTAGTTGGATTTGTGGAGTAGAATTGGGATCATGATAGTTGGGGAGAGGAAGCCTTTAAGAACTAGAGGAAGTTTGTATGTTCCATCATTAGTACACTACACCAGGACTGGTCCGTGCACTTATAATTTTGATCAGAAAGCTCTCAAAGCTGATAAACATATATATTTAGTTTGTATTTTCACATAATATGTTAAGTAGTTTTGTTTTCCCCTGGGAGCATGACTAGTTGAATATTGCTGTTCAACAGCTCTGTTATTAGTTTTAAGATTTGTTTTTGTTCCCAGCTGACTTCCTTTTGCACCACATGCTGTCTAATCCATTAGGTGCTGGGTGTACAAAGCAAGGAGTCCCTGGGAAGCATAGTTCACCCCCTCACTACCAACCAAAGGAGTGGTGGCTCAAGTCAATCTATAGGTGCCTTAGAAGAAAGGCTGAGCCTTTTACTTCCAAAAAACATTAGTCATTGAAAACCCAGGGGAGCCCTGTTCCACTGACACACGTGGACTGACCATGAATCAGAGTTATCCAATAGACAAAGACTTACTTGTTGAGTTATGGTCCATTAATATGGCTCCTCTAGCCATATATGATTTATGATGGTTCTGGACTGTATTATCCTGTAGCTAAGGTCCCATTTTGGAGGGCATTTTCTACTGTGATGATGGACAGCTGTGGAATGGGACTGAGACCTGACCTTGAAGGAGGGTGTGGACTGGTCATACTCTGTTTCCTTAGGAGCATCTTTAAAAGCTCACCTTAGTAGAGGATGTGAACCAGGTCATGCCCTTGGTTTCCTTGAGGGCATTTTTTCCCTGGGTTTTTTAAAAAAATAAATCATTTCATTGGGAGTTCTTCCAGCTCTTGTAACAATTCATGCATCAATTATATCTGGCACATTTGTCCCTATGTTCCCATCATTTTCTAAACATTTTCTTTCTGTTTCAGCCCTTGGTATTAGCTTCCTCTTTATTCCTTTACTCTCCCACCATTGTGAACCCTTGATAAATTATTTCCATATCTTATAGCAGCCACTGTCTTCCTTCACCCCCGTTTCTGCTGTTCTTCCCCTTTTTGTGGGCGCTGGGGATTATGCATTGATTATTGTGACCAGTTCCCCTTATGGTATCACTACTCCCATTTCTGTACCTGAGGGGTTTATCTCTCCTGGATTCCATGTGTCGAGAGCTCTTAACTGCTCCAGGGTACCTGCTCCACTCTAGTGAGATTTGTAAGATAGAGCTGGGGTCATGATATCAGGGGTGAGGAAGCCTTAAGAAACCAGAGAAATACGCTGGTTTGTCAGTGCTTTACTGCACCCTGGCTGACTCATCTTTGAGGGCATTTTTTATTTGACTTTGATAGAGTTATAACTTAAGACACTTTTTTGTGGGATATATATAAATACTGGTTCTGTCACACATCACTCACCTGGAAAGCTAGACATACAGTTCCTGCTCAGCTTTGATAGATACATTTTGGCTTTGGGACATTTTTGGCTTTGGGGTCTGGACCCTGCCTTTGGCTCCTGCTTACCCCTCACATGTTGGACTTAAGAACTTGAAGGAAACGTCCTCCTGTGTAACAAACAAACTCAAATGATCCCGGTTCAGATGAACCCTCTACTCCACAGGGATCATTGTCTCCACATCTTCATAGACAATGTCCAGGAGAGATTCTCCATTTACCCACTTCTTGAGTCCACCTGGCCTATGGACCCCAGCTGCACCTGCCAGGATGGGAGGAGCAGCTCTCTCAGCAAGGGTACATCATCCATTTTGCTCTGTGAATCATAGCAGGTCCAGCTGAGAAAAAGAAGGAAAGAAAATGAAGCGCTCCACACACTTGCACGCACGCACGCAGAGAATTATTTTCACAGGCAAACCTTCACTCGTTGGAACTTTTAGAAAGCTAGCATTGCCAGCCCTCTCTTCTACGGCAGGAGACAATGGCATACAACTGTCCCAGGGGATGTATTTATTAAACTTGGTAAAATCTTCTGGGACTCTGCTGGGACCACTGGGCATTCCTCAGCCACCGTCTGCAGCTGTGAACAGTAGTGAGAGTAGATAGAGCATCGCTCGGCTGCCACACAGTGTTCCCTATAGCCAGGAAAGGACTTGGGATCATCAATACACTTGGTCCAGAGTGACTGTAAATATAAATAAGTATGTGAACATAAGCTTCTGTTACGTGCAGTCTAGTCGATCCCAACTCACAGTGACTTGATGTAGCAAAGTAGAACTTCCCACATGGGTTTTCCAGACTGTGCATTTCAGGGTTTCTCCACAGCAGTGTGTATTACTGCCCCATTCACTGTAGTCAAAAAGAGGTAACAGCCTAAATGTCCATTAAAAAAATAGAGAAACAAAGGGTGGTATATACATGCAGTGGGAGGTTACTGACTCGGTGTTTTTGTTCTTACAGAAGCAAATAGACTACTTGGCCTTTCTGCTATAGAGCCCTTGGGTGGGGGCGGCTTTGAACTGTCAATCTTTCAGCTAGCAGCCAAGTGTTTGACTGTTGCACCATTAGGATTCCTTTATATATATCATATATTATAATTATTATATATAAATGATGCATATGGGGACATCGGTGGCTCCAGGATAGAATTCTCGCCTTCCATGCAGGAGAACTTGGCTCCATTCCCAGCTAGGACAGTTCATTCCCCGCCACAATCCCCGCCGGCTCAGTGGAGACATTTGTGCTGCCACAATGCTGAATAGGTTTCAGTGGCGCTTCCAGAGTAAGTTAAATAATAATAACCACAGACAGACTGTGGTTCTCAACCTTCCCAATGCCTCGACCCTTTAATACAGTTGCTCATGTGGTGTTGACCCCCCAACCATAAAATTATTTTTGTTGCTATTTCATAACTAATTTTGCTACTGTTATGTCTCGAGCAACCCCTGTGAAAGGGTTGTTCGACCCCCAAAGGGTTTGCAACCCACAGGTTGAGAAATGCTAGACGAGGGGGAAAGGCTTTATGACCTACTTCTGAAAAACCGCCAGTGGAAAAAAAAAACCCTGTGGATCATAATAGTGCAGTCCACAATGGATCCTGGGGATGGCAAAGGATCACAGTGTGTTTCACTCCATGGGGTGTGGGATCGCCATGGGTCTGCTGCTGACCTGACCAAAGCTAACAATAGATACATATGAGAGCTGGCCAATGAAAAAGGAAGAACTGGTGTCCTGGAATGATGGTGTTGGTGAAGAATATGGACAAGACCCTAGACTGCCAGAAAAACGAGCAGCCTTAGAAGAAGGTCAGAGAGAATGTTCCTTAGAAATGAGGATGGGAAGATCTTGTCACTGGCTTGGGACCAGTCCCTGGAGAAAATAGTCATGGTTGGTCAGTGAAAAAGAGGAAGCGCCTCGATGAGCTGAAGTGGCACACGGGCTGCAACAGTAGGCTCAGACCTCGCGACAACTGTGAGCATGGAGTGGAGTGGGGTCTCAGTTTTGTGAACTTAGGTCCCTATGAGCCAAAAGTGCCTTGGTAGGACCTATTAACAGCAGCAGTGTACATGAAGGACTTCAAAGAATTTGTGTAAAGACAGGTTAAAAGATAATGAAATTTGTCCCGTGAACTTTTTAAAGCCCCCTCATGAAAGTGTGTAGGGTGTGTGTATGTATACAAAGAATTTAAGTGACCCTCAACAAAAAGTTTCTCTTCACTTTGATACACTAATTAAATCATTGAATTAGGTGAAATTTTTGTGCATTCTATATGCATATCATTATACTAAGGTTACTTAACACACCACCTCATTATCTAAAGGTAATTGAGATTTGATCAGGTAAATATGCAACACTGAGCCACTAATGCAGCCCTTGGAAATTACCTTAATTAAAAACAAAAGGTTTTAATTATCTAGGGCTTATTACTGGCTGCCAGAGATTTCAGATGGCCTTGCAATTCCCCCCTCCCTGTTCATGGGCTTCCTTCTCTTCTGGCATTAAGTCCCGTAGAATGATGGCAACTGAGTGAAAGGAATAATGAGAAGAAAAATGGGCATAATGATGTCTGTGGTAGTTGTATTAATGGGAAAACGTGATAAGATTTAGGACGCTGGGCTGACATCATAAATAAATTATCAGTCAATTAGGTAAGCACAGCCCTACCTTGAGATAAGGCTCTGAGAAAAGACCCAACAGCTGTTGATCAGAAGCTAAGGACCAAGCACACTGTGCCAGATACTTCCATTTAAATGGTCTGACTTGAGCACCCTCAGCCATCCCCCGCAAGCATCACTGGGAAGTCAATGGCAGCAAAAACCAAACTCACTGCCACTGAGTTGAGTTGTCGATGGTGACGCACAGCAACCCTATGGGACAGGGTGGAAGGGCATCTATGAGTTTGAAGACTGGAGCTCTTAGAGGTCTTTTCCCCTGAAATGGCAGCACAAATTTTAGAAGTCAGGGCTAGGTTCTCATTCTGTCGAACCTTCACCCTGGCTGATGTCGGAACCATCAAGCCAGGTCTCACGTACAGCTGCCCGGTGTATAACAGAATAAAACACCGCCTCATCGGATGCCAACGCCACCATTTTTAATGTTGAAGCTCATTGCTGCAATCACTGTCAATCCATCTCATGGAGCTCTTCTCCTCTTTCATTGCTCATCTGCTTTATCAAGGACAATGTCCTTCAGGAGGTTGTGCTCTCCTGGTAACAAGGTAAAGTAGGAGCTACCCAGCCTTGCTCCCAGAGAGCTGCTGCTGGTTTTGAACCGCCAAGACAATGGGCCACAGTCCCACCCTCAACCACTACGCCACTGGGGCTCAGCCCACCATCTTCATTTTTAAGGAGCATTCTGGTTGTACTTCTTCCAAGAGAGCTTTGCCTGTTCTTCGGGTAGTCAGTGGTCTATTCAACAGCATCATAATTCAAATATATTGATTTGGCTTCAGTCTTGCTTTCGATTCATTGTGCCCCTTTCATACAATAGGAGGAGATCAAAATACCAGGACTTGGATCCGGGGCACTGTGGCAGTCATGTGATTATGTTAATTTTATGATTGAAATGTAGGGGTGGAGTCTAACCTGTTAAATCTGGAGATAGCCATTGAGTAGCCAATGAGGCCTCGATGTAGGCATGACTTTCTCCTGAGACTTCTGGGAAATTTCGTGATATTTCCCTCATGAAGATGAGAAGCTATCTTCCCCAGTTGTTGGGAGTTAGTCTCAGAGATGATGAATCATGGACAAGGCAAGGTGGCAGCATCCAAGAAGCTGGAGGAGCCGGTGAAGAGACCACATGGCTTTGCCCTGATGGAGCCAGACCTCTGAAGCCGGGGCAGCCACATGGAGACCTCTGCCAACGATGAGTTGCTTCTGCTGTTGATGGACCCTGAAACCTGGAAGCGAGGAGTCATGGGGAGACGCTTGCCAGTGCTGGGATTCTGCACCCACTGACCTGGGACTTTGTGAGTCGGAAGGAGACTTTATAGACTGATTTCAGGCACATGGGTTAATATCGGATTTATGACTTTGTACCAGACTGTGTTGTGATGCTTTCTCAATGTCCTGTTCCTCTTATATCCTGTTCCTTATATCCATTTGCATATCTATGAAATTTGTTCTTCTAGTCCACCCGGAATAACACAGGAACCTTAGTCCTCAAGTGACCTCCGTACTCATAAACACTTTAAAAGAGACCTTGTGAGGCAGATTTGCCTACTACAATGTGTTGTTTGAATTCCTGACTTCTGTTTTCATGAGCATGGATTATTGATCCCATCAAGATGAAATCCTTGACCCATTCAGTCTTTCCTCCATTTATCAGAATGTTATCTTTGGCAAATTCCTTAAATTTCTGAGCCTCAGGTTGTTCATTTCTAAAACAGATAATGACTCGCCTTGGAAAGTTGAAACATTAAGGTAAAGATGATATCTTTCAGGAAAGCATTTAAGGGCTGAGACCCTATGGGGTAAGTGGTTGAGTGCGGGACTATGGCCCGCGGGCTTGGCGGTTCAAATCCAGTGGTGGCTTTCAGGAGCAGCACTGGGTAGCGCCCACAACCACCAGAGGCAGTGATGCCCACACACACACACAAAAAAAAAAATAATAATAAAGAAAGGAAAAGCATTTAAGTGCTCATGCATTTTTAAAAAATGCCATCCAGTTAGTGCTGACTCATGGTGCACTCCATATTGTTTGTAGAGGCGGAATTTGGGGAGGACTAGTTCACCAGACCTTGCTTCTACAGCACCTCTGGGTCACGCTGTCTGTTTACACCTGAATATGTTCTAACCCTTAGACCGGATACAGTAGGAGCTTTATATGCACGGTCTCTTGCCTTCTGACCTTCAGCATCTTGACCTTCTTTCCACTAAACCTCTGGTTCCCACTAAAACTTAAATCCTTCTTTGAAATGTGACAGGGCCCTATCTTCCCCCTTCTGAAATTGCACAATTGATTTCTTTCAGAACCTTAGTGTAGGGCATTACATTGAGCCCTGTTCAATTGCCATCTTTTTGGTGTCGGTTTGGAGTCTTTCTGCCTGTGGAGGGATTTTTTAATCTTATGTTGGTCTATTATCCTATTAAGCAGTTCTCACTGCTCTGTCATTGAGAAATAGGATAAAGCATTGCCTCTTATGTCTTCCTTGGGCATCATTAGTAAAGATATTAAATAGAGCAGAATCCAGGGGCAGAGCCCTGGGACATTCAATCAGTGGTCCCCCAGCAGGTAGTGATAGAGAGAAGCCTCTTGGGTGGAGATGCACAACCAGCTGTGAAACACCTTCCTGTTTCTCTCCTAGAACCTACCACCTTATGGATAATGAAGGGCCTCATCAAGGCCTTTATTGAAATCAAAGCATTCTCCTGGTCTGTCAACCACATACTAAAAACCCTGTCTAAAAAAAGAGGAAATTAATATATAGTTTAGCAAAAGCTTCTTTAATGAGACCCACTGATGTTTTAGAAAGAAGACTATCTGTTGGCACCGGGAAAAGGCACCAACTGGCAGGCTGTTGAGCAGCTTCTGGTTGTAATGTTTCATCAATGAGTTGATCATATATCTAGATCCCGTTTTGAAGCTGGCCTTAATCAAAAGATTCAAAAATGATGATAGAAATAACAAGCCCGTTCCATTCAAACTCATGGAAATCCCACGTGTGTAAGACCATCCATGGGATGGTCAGAAATAAATCCCCAGGGCTTTCTCTCCCTGGGTGAACTTGAACTACCCCCCATTTTGTTAGCAGCCAAGTACATGAGTGATTTGCACCCCACCCCCCAGAGGAAGTAACAAGAGTTAACCAAGACCTAACCCACTTCCATCTAGTGAATTCCAACTCCCAGAAACCCTGTGGGATGGGATAGAACTACTCCTGGGGTTCCCGAGGATGTAATGTAAATCTTGATGAGAGCAGATCGCTTTATCTTTCTCCCAAGGAGCAGCTGGTCGGCGGGGACCACCCACGTTGTGGTTCACAGCCCGATGATCACCCACACTGCCAGCATTTACTGAAGTTCATTTTCTGTCAGGCAGCGTACAAAGTAATTTTCATGTATCTGCTGCGTCTCCAACAACACTTTTCTACTTTTACATCCAGGTTCTATAGTTCATTGGCTAGGCCACAAACAGAATTCACAAACAGTGGTCACAAATACAGGGTTTAATACGAAAACGAACAGGTTGCAGCAATCCAAGTGAGAAATGCTAAGGATGCAGAGGTTTAGTCAGGACATGTTCCAAAATTCTTTGGGGACTGCTAATAATTCACTAAGGGTGTATCATTCCACTGTAAGCTTCAACCTGAAGACAAACCTTCAGTTCAAGTTCTGTAGGTCAGCAAACTCAGCTCCCCTAATGAGGTATCCAGAGGCATCCCACGTCAGTATGCTACAACCTGAAGGCACTCAGCTGCACCTCCATTAGTCAATAAGCCCAACTCCCCCAATGAAGTGCCCAGAGGCACCCCACTCCCAAGCCAGCTTCCTACCAAAAAGCACTCAGCTTTACTTGCTTTGTGGGCTGGGAAGTCCGCCACTGTGTCTCATTCCTAGTTCTGCTGCCTCTCCTCTGGGGTCACAGCTCCCCTCTGGATCTAGGGGGTTCACTGCACAGGGATCTCAGGCTCCAGAGGACACCCTCCACTCCTGTGCTTCCCAGAGACTCGTGCGATACCCAGCAGGATGACAAATTAATGAAGCCCATTACCAATTACACACAAGTGAATCCTATCAAAGTCTTCCCCCACCTTTTTGCCCAGACCCAGGTAGGAAAGGGTCATTTGGTGGGAGTTACAGAGATTTTTGCTTTGAAGAACTCTATTCAATAGTTCACTGCCCCTGCAGTATCTCATTTTATCCAGATGTTAATCCCATTCTTTCAGTTGAATTAGGTAAGACTGGGAGGGGTTAAATAATTAACCCAAAGCCATATAGTAATTGCAAGTCAAAGCCCTTGCCCATTCACCCCAATGTTCAAGCCCTGCTCTTAATTACTGTGACCCTCTGAACGGATTCTTGTGCCTGAGTGGTGGTGATTAAATAGAGAAAGAAATGCATACAAACAAGATTGCCAGTCCATCCTGTATATTGTATATTAGGAAGGATTTTCTGTGCCAAAATGTTACCTTCCTCACATATCTTTAAGCAAGACTAACTTTCTTTTATAGATCTTTCCTCTGTTTCCTTTTACCTTTCTCCTGCCCCACCATCATGCTCACCCTTCTTCTGCCACTTAGTAATAATTCCTCTCGACTAGATTGCTGTTGCTCCAACACCCCCAGGATCTCTATATCCGCCTTGTTGCTGATTTTAATTCCCTAGTTGTTCCCCTGTCTATGGTGTTGTTTGCTCACCACTCCCTTCCACCGCCTCCTCCTCCCACCAAGTCCCTCAGGAATCGTTGCTTTCTCCTCGGGCTTGCTTCTCATTTCTATCCTATATAGGCAGGCAAACCAACAATAACGGAGACAACCCAAAAGGAAACAAAAGATTGAATAAAAGGGGGAAAATAATAATTAGCAAAATATTACCTCAAAGCATACCTAGTTCCAGGTCTGTCTGCTGCTGACCTTTATGACTATCTCCACACCAATCCTGGGGGTTTCTAGGAACTGCCCATTGTAACCTGAAGTCTATTTTGGGGGCTCCTCAGGGACTTCATGTCTTTGCTTTGCTCCCATTGCTGATCTGTTATGTTTCCTTCTTGGTTCTCCCCCTTGTGAGGGGTTCAGACTGGACTCACTCTCTGTCTTGTGTCCCCAGAATTGTCCTCTGTCACAGTATGCTCCAATGAGGGGACATCATGTCTTGAGCTATTGTCAGCCCATGGTCCTCTCTGTAGCTTGGCAGCTCCTGCAGGGATGTCATCCTGAGAACTCAGTGTGCCGATAGGGAGTCTAGACCATCACTCTCTCTTTGTCCTTCATGGTTTGCTCCCCTGTTGGTGTGGCAAGCCGGCCCCTCTCTTCAACCTGTAGGTTTAGTGTTGTTCTCTGTAGCCCATGTTTTGAATAAGGGGGTCAGTTTGGCTCTGATTGGGACTGCCCCGGAACCCACTCTGTTCATGAGTTGCTCCACGTGACTCCGTTGCCCTGAAGGTTTGGTGTGCCATGGTGGGTCTGCCTGCACACTCCCATTTCTGTGGAGACATAAACAATACCCTCCCCCAGGGCAGATTAGTACCCTGTACCCCCAGTGCCGCTGTCTCATAACATGTACGTCCTTGGGTTTGGCCTGTTCCCTACCCAACAGCGACAAAGTGTTTTAATGGCTGCCCTTCCAGGGCCTGCTTGAGAAGACTATCCCCCAAACCCACTCCCATCCAGACAAGTCTGACTTCCAGTAGCCCCTCTTTAGGGTTTCTGAGGCTGTGAAACAAACTGCCAACAGTCTTTCTGATCGAGCTACCGGTGGATTTGAACCACTGACT
This sequence comes from Nesogale talazaci, assembly GCA_004026705.1. NCBI lineage: Eukaryota > Metazoa > Chordata > Mammalia > Afrosoricida > Tenrecidae > Nesogale > Nesogale talazaci. Next base: position 33,641 of record PVJH01008879.1, on the reverse strand, counting down.
TTGCCCTCAGCTTCCCAATGCTTACCGACAGCATGACCACAGGTCCTGCAGCGCCAGCAGAATATATCTGCCCCCCCCCCCAGAAAGTCAGAGGGCCTGCCAACCTACCGTGCACTTTCAACCTTGAGGCAAAGCATGCCCTCCTCATTCACTAGCCTGTTTCTCTAGGCTTTGTCAGCACCGCTGCCCTTTTCCTTGAGATGAAAGACACCCTGAAGTTTACATGTGGTCTGTTCTTTAGTCCAGCTGGCAACACAGGCTAGACAGGGGTCTCTCTGTGGACAGCCTCAATTACAATCTCCAGGAATGGCCTTGCTCACACTGTAGTTATTGCTTTTTAAGTGCTTTCTCCCACTATAGTCCGTTGCCTTTTTTTAAATAGCTTTTATTGCAACATAACTAGAGATCATAAAATCTACCCACTTTAAGTAGACAGTTCAGTAAGTCTTTGCAAACTTAATTCAGATGCCCAGTGACCAACGCATTCCAGTTTTAGAGCATCTCCACCAACCCAAAAAGTTCCCTGGCTCCCCTCTGCTGTCATTTCCAGCTCGAGTTCTCAGCCCTAGGCAGCCACTGATGTGCTCCCAACAGTGCTGTTTTAGGGAAATACTGTGTAAAGAGGCCCATCCAGAAAGCCATCCTGTGTGCCTGGCTTCTTTTGCCTAGCGAATGTTTTTTGAGATTTACCAAAGTATAGCATGCATCTATGGCCTGGTTCTTTTTATAATTACGTACAAAGTATTCAATCATAGGTACAGTTGCACTTCATTTCCCTGTTCACTAGTTGATGGTGTCTTTGGTTTGGTTCCAGTTGTTAGCTACTTTGAATACTGCTGTTATGAAGATTCATGCACAAAGCCTATGTTTTTATATCTCCTCTTGGGCTGTTACCTAGGAATGGAATTGCTGGATTACATAGTACGAATCACGGTCTGATAGTGTCCCAAAGAGTGGCTATATCATTTTATATTGCCACTAGCTGTATATGAAGGAGCCCTGGTGGCGTAATAGTTTATGAGTTGGGCTTCCAGCCACAAGGTGAGAAGTTGGAAACCACCAGCTACTCCATGGGAGAAAGGTCAGGCTATCACTCCCCTAAAGAGTTTCAGGCTCGGAAGCCCTCGGGTAGTACTACTCTGTTAGTGTTACTGTGAGTCCCAAATTAACCGGTTGGCAGCAAGTTTGGGTTTGGGTGAGTGGTAGTGCAGTGGTTCCCAGCCTAGTTCTATTATTTGACCTTCAAAGGAATTGGAAGTGAAAAATGGGATAACAAGGCAGGGTAGAAGATGGATGATGAAAAAAAATGGATAACAAATCTTCCATAGTGTCATCTGTTTATTTTCATCTTGAAACGGTCTTTGGGATTAAAAGACGATTGGCTTTTCCTTGAAAATACTTGGCTACCCCTTAATATTTTTACCCCCACCAAAAACTGCCCTTCCCATCAAATCCATTCCAACACATGACTACCCCACATGTTACAGAATAGAGTTGCTCCATAGGATTTTCTTGCCTCAAATATTTTTTCCATACCTGCCATAGTTTAATGTATTATGGGTTTTTTATAAATCATTTATTTTATTGGAAGCTCATTCAGCTCTTATAGCAATCCATATATCAGTTGTATCAGGCACATTTGTACATATGTTGCCATCATCAGTTTCAAAACATTTTCTTTCTACTTGAGTCCTCGGTTATCGGCTGTATTGGATTGTTTTACCATTTTTAAGATCATCTTATTAGGACATAATCCAGACAGCATACCATTCAGTAGTAAAGCCACATCAAGCAGTGTTATACAATTGCTACCACAATCATTTTCAAAACATTTTCTCCCTCCTTGTATTCCTTGATATCGCGCAATACTCCCTCACCCCCCATTACTCCCTCCCTCCCTGGCCATGCCCACCAGGAACTTTTATTCTAGTTACTTAGGGAAGCATGTCATTAGACCTTTCTCCCACAGGTCCACTAGATGGCTCTGAACTACCCTTTGGTTAGTAGGCAGTTGGCCACGAACCACTTTGCACACCCAGGGGCAAACATCAAGAGCTGGCAACCCTCCTTCAACACTCCCCCCCCCCCAAAAAAAAAAAGAGACATCAAGTGATTGTAGCTCCAGAAAGATTGTCAAGTAATAAGAATGAGTGAGAGTAGAATGCATGCTTTCTGAATACAGTATGCAGCAAATGATCCTTTGGAGAACGGAGATACTCTTTCCACGGAAAAAGAGACCTTAATGGATTAATTGCCTGTGAGCATTGAAGGGTTCTTGAGATGGAAAACCTTCTTATGTAATCATCTTATGTTTCTTTGTAAAACTCTATGAATCACCTCTTGATGGAGGAATTTTCTGATTGTATTTTCTCATACACATTTGCGCTCTTCCACTGGTGGGTTGAAATATGGTATACATCCAAATCTGAGGTGCCGTAATAGCTAACAACTCTGAAGAACAAATGATTGCTATCAAGTTGATGCAGACACATAGTCATCCTCTAGGACAAGGTCAAACTGTCCCATAGGTGGTAATCTTTCTGGAAGCAGACCGTCCATCTTTCTTCCATAGACCACCTCCTGAGTTCTTACTGCCTATCTTTTGTTGGTAGGTGAATGTTCTCCCACTTCCCTACCAGCTTAATAGTTAATTAAGCAAAGTAAAACCCATGGCTATGTTGATTATTTTTGGTGAAAGATGAGTATTGCCATCCCAAGCAGAAAACCCAGTCCCCAGTAAATAGTGACATGCACCCTACCTGGTCCTTGTGATGATCCACTTTGGTCTCTAGACATTTGTTTCTTCTGATTATTTCATACAAGTGGGATCAGACAGCATTTTCCCTTTGGGGAACTGACTTCACCTAGCATATAATTTCAGATTTCATCCATGTTGCAGCATATATCAGAGCTTCATTTTTCTTTGTGTCTAAACCCTATTTCATGATTTTTTTTTGTCTCTCCATTCATCTGTTGAGGGACACCTGGGTAGTTTCTACTTTGGGGGCTATTACAATTAGTGCTGCGATGAATATTGGTGTACAAGTATCTGTTAAGACTTCCTGCTTTCAGGTCTTTGGGGATATCAGCCATATATGTTTTTAAGATACTACATTTGGCTAGTTTTGCATTGATTTTTACCTCCTTCCACAACAGATTCTTTTATCAAAGCTACTGATGAGAAGCAGAATTGACTGGATTGAATGCACTGCCTCTATCTCAGTATTCCACCCTCCAGTGGCAGCTGTTATGTGCCGTGAAAGCACCTGAACAATAAGAAAGGAGGCCAAGCAGCAGAGAAACAGAAAAGCTCATATAAAACCCACAAAATGAATAAGCAAGTCCCCATTTGCCTAAGATTATCTTTTGAGATTCAGTTGTCTTAAAGCTTCTCAAAACTGACAGGCATATCCATGCATTTTGTATATTTCAGTGTATTTTCACATTGGATCAAAATAGGTTAATAATTAATTTTGTTAACAGTAATCTCAGCTGAGCACACCAGGCGTGCAGTACAATCGATCATGGAAAGGAAATAAATTAGAAGATACCCTTAATAGCTGTAAATATCCTGCAGGGTTAGCAAAATATAAGCCAAAAATAAAAAAGTGACCTCTCCACTTCTCAAGCTGTCAAGCATTTTTATGTTTTAATAATACTGCAGAAGGTTTTGCAGTTTTCCTATGATACTAGCACATCATCACATCTCTAAGAATAACTTCAGATGTGGACTACAGCACATATTTCCCATTTTCTTTTGCAACAAATTTTTTCCCTTGAATAATCTTGATGGTTGAGGTAATGAGCAATGCAACCCCAATTTCTTCTCTGAAAAATTCACTTAGGTCAAGCCCAGCTGTCCTTTAAGAGTAACTTGCAAATAAAATTTCGAAGCAATTTTAAACCTGAAGAAAAAGAGAAGTCGACATACTATGTCATTTTAAAAAGAAAAGGTAACTTTACAGAGAAGTGAGGAAGTGGTTGGTTATTTGGTTGTTTGGTTATTTAATCTTCCAGAGCAATGTTTATGAGAAAATATAATCAGGACATGAGTGCCTTCATCAAGAAGTAATTCAGAGGGTTTTACAAATAAACCCTAGATTCTCATTGATTACAAAAGAAGGCTGTCTACTTCCAGGTAGAAATGCTCACAGGCAATTATACCATTAAGGTCTCTCTGTGTGTGCAAAAATTATCTCATTTCCTCAAAACTATCATTTCCTGCTTATCGAGGCAGCCTGCATTCAAAAAGCCTGAGGTCCTCTCTTACTCTGCCCTCTTACTCATTCTTCCCCTCTGGCCTTTGTCCCTTGGCACCTCCTCTCCTGCCCCCAAGTCAGTACAGTTGTATTCGGGTAGCACCTGTCGTACAAACTGCCAGTGTCGTTTACATTGTATGGTTTTCTAGTAGCACTCGCTTTGAAAACTAGTGACCTTACAAGGAAAAGAGAATCAGGATGAGGTGGTAGAGGTCAGAGATAGCCCTAGTGTTACCCTGGTTAAAGCACGTAGCTGCTAACCAATGATGGGCAGTCAGAACCCACCAAGCCGATCCTCAGGAGAAAGATGCAGCCTGCTTCCCTGAAGGCTTATAACAGTGGACACTGCGTCGGGCAGTTCTCCTTTCTCCTCTGGAGTCTTGGTGGGTCATAACCAACTTCACGGCAGGGAGTTAGTCTGTTGTTGTTGTTGTTGTTGTTGTTGTTGTTGTTAGGAACGGTAAAGGGAAGGAGTGCTAAATGGTGGGAGATCAGAAGATTTGGAGTCCCCAACCATGTGATCGTTAATGAGCTTGACCATGATCTGAAACTTTAGTGGTTCACACCCACCCAAAGGTAACCTTGAAAGAAAGACCCAGTGAGCTTTTTCTTCAGCCCTTGACAGCGCTATGGAGCACAGTCCTCCTGGGACACACGTTGAGGTTTCCATGAGTCGGATGAACTGACAACTTCTGGCTTGGTGTATTTACTTGTTAGTAGGTTTGAGCCCTGGTGACGCTGTGGGATAAGCATTACTTCACCACAAAATGTGTGGTTCAAACACACCAGTTATGCCATCGGAGAAAGATCCAGTGACTTTCTGCTCCCATAAATATTTACAGCCTGGGAAGCCCTGTGCAGACTCTCAGTGAGCCCAAATCAATAGCAAATTGTTTGGTTAGGAGCACGTAAGACTGTACGCAGGGATGAAACTGCTAAAGCCCTGAAGGAAGAGAAAACTCTAATCAGAATTTCCTATTGTGAGAGAAAAGAAAGAGAAAGGAAGTCAGTCTCTCCCCTACTACATCTGGTGTCCACCGGAAAGGCGTCTCATAGGAGAGCTGAGGCATGTGCCTTGAGGTGCACCTACTACGATGTCCACTTCAAGGCTAGGGTGCAAGGACACCTGGCACTGTGTCTGGCATTACAGAAACTGTAGTCTGGTTAACCCAGTGAGACACATGCACACAAAAGGAAAGTAGCAGCAAAGTGCAGGGCAGCCCACAAACTCTAGATATTCAGAGCAGAGAGAGGTCATCGTAAGACCAGGCAAGCAAGGAAGGCTTGATTCCATACTTGAAGATTCTAGTGAAGAGGAGAGCATGGACATTTTAGACTATGCAGAGGGGAGGGACAAAGGGTACATTAGGAGACATGCAAGAGCAGATAAGGAAGGTTTTTTAGCTAACAGGAGAGAGGGGTGGAGTGATGAAAGGCATGAACCCTAATCTAAAGAAGCAAAAAGTCTTGATTCCATGTTACTCCAGGAAATTCGCACATGCCTGTGTAGAACTATCCTCCAGAGGGCCGCACCCAATTTGGTTTCCCATCAAATGCCTTTTTGGTTGGGGGAGCATCACTGCCCTCTGGTGGTCATGGGAGCTACCCAGCACTACTCCTGAGAGCCGCTGCTGTATTTGAAACGCCAAGCCCACGTGTTGCGGTCCCACACTCAACCACTTAGACCACCGGGGCTCAGCCTCAAATGCCTTACTTTTATTGATGCCTCCGAGGGACCATGTCCATCATAAAACCTGCAGCCATCAAGTTGATTCCAACTCGTAGTGACCCTATATGGGTTTTCTAAGGCTGTAGATCTGTGTGGAAGCAGACGGCCTCATCTTTCTCCCAAGGAGCTGCTCATGTGTTTGACCTGCCAGCTGTACGGTTAAACATTCAACATGTACCCCACAGTGCCACCCCTAGATCCAAAGTAGCGTGTTTAAATAACAGATATCCAAACTGTTGTTCAAAGACAGGGTAAGAGAGTTTAAAGAGGGAATAATAGCATCATTCAGCGCTCTGTTATGCCCAGAACAACTTCTCAGTCATTCTCATTTAATCCATAGAAATCCTAGTTCAGACTTTGAAGGCTATATAGACAGATTTGTTCAGCTAGTTATGTAGGTGGGTAAATGGCTGGATGGATTGGTGAGTCGATGGAGAGATGGATAGGGAAGACTTAAGAAAGCAAAAAATATGCCTAAATATGTTTGCTATTTGTGTGTATTTTCCCATCTACTTGCTTGAGAGGCCTGAACATTATTCTCCTTAGTGGATCACAGATTTCCTTACCCAGTGGTTAGATATGGAAGAACCCCAATAAATGTTCATTGGATAAAATGATTATTTTCTGTGTTATTCTAGGAACAATAAGTTCAAAGATGGCCCAGACAGCCTTGCTAGAAGAGTCCAGGCAGGATCTGAATCTCCTGACTTAGGGGTCTTCATCCTCCCATGCCAAATGTGCATGATTACAGTCCCAGAACTAAGAGGGGGAAATAGGGCAGTCAAACTGGGGGTGCAAGTTGAAGCAAGGACTCCTGGGAATGTGGGAGTTGAACTTGAATGACACATGGTACATTTGCCTGGATGCTCTCAGGTGGGAAAGTGTCTGGAAAGTATTACCAGGTTAGGGGGTGGGGTGGGAATCTTTCACGTTTAATTGCAACTTTAGTTCCACGGATATGAACAAAGCAGATAAACCTGCACCCCCAGCCCTTATTCTAAGTGTCTGAGAACCCCAGAACTCCTCATAATGCTTGCAGCTTTGTTGGAAGAGGCCACTCTGAAGTCAAAGTTCTTCAGATTTGTGTGGAAACTGTTCCATTTAGTTGACAAATGTCTGGCAAAGAACAGGTAGAATAATGCCCCCCTCCCACCCTCAACCCCCACCACACACATGCACACACACACACACACACACACACACACACACCATCTGCTCCCAAGATGGGAAGGGGTTCTGGATGCAGGATGAAACTCTTTCTCCTCTTCCCCAAATAAGAATTTAGAAATAGAGGGATGCAGGGTGGTGCAGGCGGTGGTGACAAGAAGCGCCCCTGTGCTCAGTCTCGCCGCAGGTGTCATGGCTGGAGAATTCCAGCTACATGTGTACTTTCACATCTGCCAGCTAAATCTCAACTCTGAAAGATAACAAATGTGAAATATAACAGTGGGGAACACTGTGTGCATTTGTGGTTTTCCCTGGAGGACTTTATCCAGCGCACAGTAAATGGATTGCGGCCTCAGGCATAACACTTGCATAGAGGCAGACTGTGGCTACATGACTTTTCTCCGTGGCTTATGTGCACTCTTTCGGGGTTCTTTGGTGTCTTGCATATTTGTGTCTAAGCAAACACGTCAACCATTATGATTACCAAATGGGAATTGTTAGGATAGTAAGGTTTGGGGGGCATGTGGAAGGTTTGAGACCCAGAAAGTGGCGTATACCAAATGGTCAACCATAGAGAAATGGTTAATGAGCTATGACATGCTTCTCAGAAGCTGAACCATGCAGGTACTTATAAGGTAACAGAGAAGTCTTGATGTCTGGAGCTTCTTGTTTGCTTTCCTATTAAGTGGGAGAGGGAAAAGCAAGGTAGAAATATCCTTAAAATATGACTATCATAAAGCATCATCATGGTGAGAGGCGGGGTTAGAAGGAAAGAAAAGATACTTAAATTGTTAATACCTATAGATAATCGATCCTCTGAAACATATTTTTCTGTATTCTATAAAATATCTACAGTGACTAGTATTCTCAATATCATAATCAAAACATCGTTGGACTTTTAAAAAGCAGGTACATTTGAAAACACGTTGAATTCCATCCCTAATCCATTATTTAACACCTTTCATGCCCATCACATTGCATCTGAAAAGAAAGGAAGTGGTCTCACCACACCGCCATTCAGCTGTCCTGTGACATTTATTCTGATGTGAACCACTCACTGTCGGCTCATCTCATGATATTGTCTAACAGATTTTCCACAGCTACGTCTAGAAGCACAGATGACAGTGACATCGTATTACAGCATTGTCACTCAGCACCGTTCTATCGCCGGGATTTGAAATTGAGTTTCTAGAGTTGCCCAGCTCGATTGATGTTGGAGAAAATTCATAGAGACAGACAACTCCTCTGAACGTCCCCTGTGACCATCCAAGGTGGCAACTGTTCATGAGAGTAGAAAACCCCCGCTTCTTCCCAAGGCACTGCTTGCTGCTGGTTTCAAACTGCGAACCTTAATGATTGCAGCCCACTGCATAACCACTAAGCCACCAGGGCGCCTCTACTCCAATTTGCTCGTTTTTTTCCTTTCCCTCTCTTGCTCTGACCTTCTCTTTGGGGCCATTCTGTGTATGAGGCGACAAGTGCTCATAATGTAGTGGTCAAAATGTTTGGCTGCTAACCCAAACATCAGTGGGAAATTCCTAAGCCTACCTCACAATGGAAATTCATGGTATGGGAAAATAGCATACCAAAACCAAACGCACTGCCCTAGAGTTGATTCTAACTCATAACAACCCTGTCAAACACAGTGATAGTGATATGTCCAGATTGGGAACATTCCTGGCCAAATTCTTCCAGAGCCGGCTAATAGGAACTGTCCCCATGGATTCCTGAGACTCTCGCTCTTTGCAGGAGTAGAAAGCCTCATCCATCTTCTTCAGAGCGACTGGTGGTTTTGAACCACTGGCCTTGTGTTTAGTAGCCCTGCTTTTTTTAAACAATACATACATCCAGGGTGTCCAGCACATTTGCACATATACCACCATCATCATTTTCAAAGTGTTCTCTTCCAACTTGAGCCCCTGATATCAGCTTCCCATTTCTTTCTTCGCTCATCCCTGCCCACCCTCCCTCACCAAAGTAAGTTGTAGATTATTTCCATATCTTATATCATCCCCTGTAGCTCCTCACCCACTTTTCCAATGTCCATCCCCCTGGGAGGGGTTCTAAATTGATCCTTGTGACCATTTCCTACTTTCTCCCACCACCCTTCCCTATTCCTCCTGGTATCTCCACTCTCATTATTGGTCCTGAGGCGTTTGCCTATCCTGGATTCCCTGTGTTGTGGGCTCTTGTCTGTAGCAGTGTGCATGTTCTAGTCTCATCAGATTTGTAAGGTAGAATTGAGGCCATGACAGTGGGGTGAAGGAAGCACCAAAGAACTAGAGGGACGTTGTATGTTTCTTCAGTGCTAAACTGCACTTTGACTGGCTCATCTCTTCCCTGTGACCCAGTTGTCTACAAATGGGCATTAGGTTTACACTCCATGGCCCACCCCACCCCCATTCACCTTGGGTATGGTTTTGTTCTGGGTCTCAGATGCCTGATACCTGATCCCATCGACACCTGATGATCACACAAATTAGCCCGCTTTTAACCCATTAGGTCACCAGAGCTCCATGAGAATAGCATACATTCCTTTAAATTCAAATGTAAGCTAATGGATAAACTAATTGATAAAAGCCATACCTGTTCTTGCCAGGATCTGCCACTTCAATGTGAACATTTCCAAGGTTAGCCAAGTCTTTTCATACAAAGCACCAGGATATTTGTTTGATGTGATTAACTTTATGAAAATGAGCCAAGCCCTCATGTTTCTGGATCAGGATGACTATCTCTGCATGCATAGAGTCTATTAGCTGGGAAAACTGATTGGCAGGTTCAACTCTTGTGCCTTACAATGTAATGCTTTCTCTTCCCCCAAACACTGGAGATTGACATGGAAATCTTCACTTTATAGATGGGGAAGTTAAAATATGAGGCATTGCCCATATTTGCCCAAAATTAAGATATGGGGGAGGAAACCCCAAAGCCTCCATGCGAGTATGCCAGAGAAATTTTGCCCCAGTCTTTTGTTCTTTGTTATTTGTTAAATGATTAGAATACCTTTACTGCTATGAGATATTTTTTTTGGTAAGAATTACATCGTCTTCTCTTTATATCCAATGGAAACCTTTGGCCAAGTAATTGGAAATAAAAATTAAAGGAATGAAGAAGATGTAGTGTACAGATTTGTATGTGCTACACACATATCCAGGTGTGTTTGAGCATCTGGAGGGCAGTATGCTGGCCACTTCACCATAACGAAGCACCTTGTGGGAATGAGTTACTGGGCTCAGGGCTTGCAAACTTAGTCTCAAGGGCTATCTTGATCAATTGGTCAATAGTCCGTAAAGACAAAGGTCTACCTTCTACTTTGGTAAGTCACCACTGGGGTTATAAAAGCTAGCAGGCAGGCAGCTAAAATACGACTATTGGTCTCTTCTCCGCTGGACCAAAGTAAAGAACATTAAGGACTCAAGGAACAATTAGTCCTAAGGATTGAGGAATGAACCCCAAGAACCGCAGTTCCCATCAGCCTCAGACCAGAAGAACTGAGTGAACTCCACTACCAATACTAACGACTCTGTTCCAAATTATAAAAGAAAGTCTTAGATGGAGTGAGGGGAAAATGGTAAACAGAAGTCAAAAATCATAAAAATGACCAGACTTCCTGATTGGATAGAAACTGTTGGAGCCCCTGAGAGTATATATATATATATAGGCCATAGATTATGGTCAAAACTTTCAGCAGCAGGCTGAGCCCCAGTGGCGCAGTGGTTGAGTGCGGGACTGCGTCCCACGGGCTTGGCGGTTCAAATCCAGCAGCGGCTCTCCAGGAGCAGGGCTGGGTAGCTCCCACGACCACCAGAGGGCAGTGATGGCCCCCCCAAAAAAAATAATAATAATAAGGGGAAAAAAACTTTCAGCAGCTAGACAGGTTTGTGAAGTGAACAGTAGCACCCATGAGGAATATGCACCTCAGACAATTAACCATACTAGATGGTGAAGGCAGCATGCACCGCACTCCACCCCACCCCAACAAGTTCAGAAAGTGGGAAGATCCAGAAAAGATGGGTGAAGGGCATCAGGAAATCCAGAGAGGAAGGGGAAAGTATGCTTTGACATGGAGGGGATTGCAAGTGATGTCACGAAACAAAATGTGTATGATCTGATGAATGGGAAACTAATTTGCTCCATTAACTTTGTACACAAGCTACAATACAATGTTCAAATACAGAAAATATCCTCTGTTTATGGCTTATGGAAGGCATTTTAAAAGGTTAGTGTTTTTTTCGGAGATGGGAGAATTCTTTGATCTTCATGCTTTAAAAATAGTAAAAAAGAAACACAATGTAACACAAGGCCATTTGTCTAGACCCTATAAACAGTATTTCCTACACATAATCAGGCCTAGGGCCACTCTTATTTCACCAGTTTTATAAATCACATAATAGGAAGAGTACATAGTGATATGTCCAGATTGGGAACATTCGTGGCCAAATTCTTCCAGAACCGGCTAATAGAAATGCAGGCAAACAACTCGGGGCTCCGAGAGTGGGCAGGAGGATGGCAGATGGGCTTCTGCATGTCAGCACAGACAGCTGTGAGATGTAGGGAGAAACCGTGCAAACCCCGTCCAAGATGAAAGGGTTTTGAGCTGTGAGAGACAACAAAATTAACAGACTGCAGATAGTGTATGCATTAGCCCATAGTTAGTCCTTCTGCAACTACAAGCTTACCCAGAAATCAGGTGTGTGTACAGGAAGGGAACTGTAAAAGGAACATGCTGTTAGAATGTAAAACCAGTTTACTTGTGGATGGAATGTTGGGAACGATCTGTTGAACCAATCCCTGAGCAGTTGTGATGGTACAGAGAGAGTCAACTAGCATGATTTAGGAACAAGAATGGAAAGGTTAGGATGTTTATAAAATCATAGGAGTCTGGGATAGATCGTTATTCACCTTGGTTATCATGTAGTGTCCTCCTCCCCCATCTTCACCAATAAGACGTGGCTCAAATACTGTGTCAGATGGTGGAGGTACAAAGAATAGGACATGGTACTGGCTTAAATTAGAGTGCAACTGATGCAGAAAACCCAACGGTTGACTGACAAACCCTTCTGATTCCGACTCATGGCCCCTGCATGTGACAGAGTAGAACTATCCCAGTGGATCACCCAAGATGTAATCTTTATGGGGGCTGATCATCAGGCCTGAGGGCCCATTGAGAAGCTTGGTGGGTTCAAACCACTGATGTTTTCATAAGATGCGGAGCACTTAGCCATTGTACCACCAGAACTCCTTAATAACCAAGGAGATGATTCTGACGCATGGTGATCCAATGAGACAAGGTAGACCTGCCCTGGGTGGGGGTGGGGGGATTCTTAGACGGGAAAAACGCCTTATGGAAGTAGAAAGCCTCATGTATTAGACAGGGTTCCTAGAGAAAGAAAACCATGACACTAATAATTCTCTACCTATGTTTATATAGATAGAAAGATATCTAACTTAAGAAATAAACAGTTAACTAATCTATAAAGCCACACAAATGACTCAGTGCAACTCACTTGCGTGAGACATCTAGTGCACTGGCAGTCCTTCAAGTCTTGAGGGTCGCCGAGTAGTACTTTGTAGAGTCATTCAGGCTGTGAGGCCACAAGCAGCAAATAGCAAGGCAGGTCACCAACAGTCAGCCCAATGACTGGGTCCAATAGTCCCCAGTTCAAGATTTGTATATTCCAGAAGTGTGGTGAATCAAGGCTTGAAGTGACCCCAACTCACAGCAACACAGTTCATTGATTAGGTGTCCCATGGATAGTGTAGCTTGGCAATGAGGCACAGGACAAACAAGGCAGCCAGCTGGTCGGAAGGTCCAAGAGCAAGAGAAAGGGCGGGGATCGCCGAGGCACTTATATCTCCACTCTTTAATTGATCTCACTGTGTGTTCATTGGCCATGTTGCCACAACAAACCTTCCTATCTTCTTTAGCCATATTGGCACAACAAACTTACCTATCATACCTCATCTTTCCTTTTTGTAATCATTTTCTTGGAGGCTCTTAATCCATACATCCATTGTGTCAAGCACATTCGTACATATGTTATCATCATTCCCCACCCCCACATGTCTTACATTGACTGCTGTCTCCCTTCACCCACTTTTCTGTTGTCCATCCCCCAAAGAATGGGTTATGTGCCGATCATTGTGATCAGTTCCCCCTTTCTCCTCCAACCTTACCCTTACCCATCTGATATCTCTATGCTCATTATTGGTCCTGAGGGGTTTATCTGTCCTGGATTCCCTGATTCAAGCTCTTATCTGGGGGAAGAAAGCATTAAAGAACTAGAGAAGTGGTTCACAACCTGTGGGTCACAACCCCTTTGAGGTCAAATGACCCTTTCACAAGGGTTGCCCAATTCATAACAGTAGCAAAATTACAGTTATGAAGAAGCAACAAAAATAATTTATGGTGGGGGGGAAATCACACAACATGAGGAACTGTGTGAAAGGGTTGAGGCATTAGGAAGGTTAGAAACCATTGCAGAACAATGAGAACCTCCCATCATTGAAGACCTGAGAGAGAACATTATAGACAAAGATGCTACCAGGACCAAGGTCCTAAGGAAGGACTGAGTGTGTGTGTGTGTATGGGGGGGAGGGGCGGGGGGAGTGGGTTGTTGGGGTCAGAAACCAGTGTGACTGAGGACAGAGGGCAGGGACAGTTCCTGTGGGGCCTTGAGACCAGGCCACCCCTGGGTTGAAACTCACTGGAGTGTTCGCTGGTTAGTGGAATTGACTTCACATTTTTTTGGAATACCTTGGACTGTTATGTAGACAATGGGGCTCTTGAGCTGCACAGGTAAAGGAGAACTCTCTGGGCTTCCACCCCCATTGCTATCCTTACCATTCTGGACCTGAAGGATCCCCTGATTCCACACCTCCCTCGTCTTGCAGAGACGTCCCTAAACCCAGCTTTCAAATGTCTTACGACACATTAGAATAATGTCCCGCCAGCGAAATGTGTAACCCAAATGTCTGTTTTTTCAGGTTTTGAAAATCAGTTTGATTGGCCACCGGAAGCGTATTTTGGCATCTCTGGGAGACCGGCTACACGACGATCCTCCCCAGAAGCCCCCTCGGTCCATCACGCTCAGGGTAAGCGTCCTCCGCTGTTCTCCAGAATTACTGTGTGCAATGGAAGGGGGGTAGCCAGAGATCAGAGGAACAGGCTGCTTCCCCGGGAGTCCGCCCCTCTGTGTCAAAGCACCCTTCTATTTTCTCACCTTCGGTCATGTAAGACTTGGTTTCCTCGAGTGGCAAAGACTATCTTTTTGAGAGGTAGACCTCCACCTCTATGAGAAAGCAGCTGACAAGCCACTGCCCATCTACCCCATGCCCATCTACCCCAATTGTCAGGAAATGTGTTCTCTGTCAAACTCCTCAATCTCATGGGAAAAAAACAATCCTTCAAGGGCCACCATTAAGATCCATTTATCACTAACCTTACAGTCTTAAAAATGTTGGGTTTTTTTTTTTAAGAAGTGAAAAAAGTTCCTCTTCGACCCACTTGGAAATGTTCCACTATAAAATCAAAAACTTTGTTTCCTAAACTATTTTTCACCACCATTTTATAAACTCTGCCCTGTTTGGGAATGAGGAGGGAGAGAAACTGTGGAAGAGAGAGAGAGAAGGTAGGAGGCTGAGGGAGGGAGAAAAGGAGAAACAGAGAGATGGCTGCCAGGCAACAGACCCCAAGGAGGCTGGGGGAGGTGGGGGGTGGCCTGACAGCTGATCAGAAGTTTGTTCAAAGTCAGCAAACATCGGGGGAAGGGGGTTCTGTCTGACAAGTTAGAGAGCCCACACTCTGCTCCTTTTATTTCATCCTCATCTGCTAGAGACGCTTCCTCCTGCATGCACACAGAAGAGTACTGATAAGACAAGGCCTTCCACAGCATGGCCAGCATCATGTAGTCGGAGGCCACTGACCAGTGGACCTTAGCAAATGTGGTCACTACTGTCAGGGAGGCAGGCCTAGGATGGAGCAGGGGAAAAGCCAGTAAGATTTGAGTCCATTTGGAAGGGAAAGAAAGTACACAAAGATTCCTGGGAACGGAAGAAAGTTGTCTGAGTGAGAAAAATTTATAATTTCAGGGAAGGGGGATACTCTGAGATATGGAGGACTTTGAAAGTGGTGAGAGAACAAATAGGAGCTTTTCTTCTCCCTCCTGTAAGAGGCCATCAGCTAATTGGGTGGAGGGGCGGGGGGCAGTCAGGGCAGGGGGAGAAAAGCTACAGCTGGTGTGGTTGAACCTCCGACCTTTTGGTTAACAGCCAAATGTTTTTTACCACGATGCCAGCCGGGCTCTTTGTCTTGCTCTGTGGAAGGGGAAGGAAGATAAAGGACTCGTCGGTATTGTCACCCTACAATGATTCTTTCAGGGAGAAACAGCTGCTATTTCCTCTACTGTCCCACTTTCCCCCCTCAGCACCTTTCTATTGACTCCCGGAAGAGCTCTAAGGCCGTAGTTCTCAACTTTCCTAATGCCTCCACCCTTTAATACAATTCCTCAGGTTGTTGTGACCCCCATCCCCAACCATAAAATTATTTATTTTTGTTGCTACTTCATAGCTGTAATTTTGCTACTGGTATGAATCAGACGACCCCTGTGAAAGAGTTGTTTACCCCCCAAAGGTTGAGAACCACTGCTCTAGGGGAGCAACAAATCAGCTATAGAGATTTCCAGGGGAAAGTGCAGGCATTCCCTTAGTCAGAGGAGACCCAGGATCTGGAGGGGAGGTGGGGGATCTGCTCTGGGAACTCAGATCCCCTGCAAGCACAGAGCTCAGCTCTCTGTTTCCCCCGAACGCCATCCTCTGCCATGCCATGCATTGCTCTGCGGTCTGTCCTTGTCATCGTCTGCCTCTCCATGAGGTGAGCTCTTCCTGCCTTATCACCAGACGCTCTCAACTAGAACGCTGACGTCTATTGGCTCCATTGCACTTTCCCTCAGTGTACCCCAAGCCAGGGGACACCCTGCCCCCCATGAAAATGCAGTTGCTTGAAGGACGCACCATAGAGCACCCATATGGTGGATTTAAGAATGCAAAAAGCTTCACTCTTTATCCTTTCAACTTTTGACTGGAAATATCTAATAGGGGGGGTGGGGTGGGGATGGGGGGTGGGGAGACACAAAGTATGGGCCAGTAATAAACTGGTGGCTATCATCCAGTCGATTTAATTTTTTAAAGACTCCCAGGCCCCACAGTTTGTCTTGTCAGTATTTCACAGTTTTGAAACCAAAGGTTAGCCTCAAGGACGCGGTATTTATTTCATGATGTATTTCCATTCAGGAACCCAGTGGTAATCACACTCCTCCTCAGTTGTCTCCATCACTTAGCCAAAGCACTTACACCACTGGTGGCTCCCTAGACGTTCCTCACATTATCATGCAGGGCGATGCAAGGAGGAGAAGAAATGAAAACTACTTTGATGATATTCCCCGATCAAAACTGGAGAGGCAGATGGCTCAGGTAAGGTGTGGTTCTTTCCTGATGTGTGTGCCTTCCATCCCCTCGCAGGTTGAACAGGTGGCTCGCCATGCTGGCAGACCGACCACACCTGATGATTTTACCTCCCTCGGCGTGCGGTGTGTCTTTTCACTCCCTGCTCCCTTGAACTAGACTGAAGCAGGTCTTCCTGGGAAGGCACTGTGCAAGGGAGGGGGAGGGGGGCCTGCAAAAAGTGCGCGGGACAGTTCCATTCTCTCTGCCGAATCCGGTTTTTCCACGGACTTTTCGAAACCCTCCCCATGCAGACACACCCTTGGTATATGTCTGTGTATGCAATACTCTTGTGTTCCATTTTTTCTGGGAAAATTGTATCTGATCCCAGGACCCCCGAGAAAGTCTTTGCCCTACAGGGAATAATACTATGTAAGAAATAATTCATACTAGAAACAAAGAATCAAATACGAGGTTATAAAAATGCAAATCAGTTGATAGAAAAGAGGTTGTGGGGGGCATGTAGAATTGGAATCCAGTGTCGTATTTTCCATTTTCCACCAACTGTACACTGTTAGGTAGAATTGTACTCCTGGAACTAGTCGCATCACCTTGCGTCATCACCCGAAATGCAAACAATGATGCCTTGAAACAGATAACCAAGAAGAGGGATCTGTCACAGCCAGACCTTCCTAAGCCATGCTGTCTCAAGGCGTGGATGCCCATACCTGGCTTGTGCCCAGCACACTGCTTAGTCACATGAGTCACCAACGCTGGACTCACGACTGAAACATATTCAGGTGGGCAGCTGGCTCTGCCATTTGACCCCAAGAGTCAATGATGTGGATTTGTTGACAATTCTAGGCAGAATCAACTATTTTCATCCTCATTCTAGGTTCAGACCGGTCTACCAAGAGGCTTCTCTCTTCCTCCCACCCCTGAGATGAGAATCTAGAGGTGAAAATTTGCCTGTAATTGCTGTGCCTTGGTTGCTAAACATTTTTCTCAGCTATTTGATGAAATTCCACGAGTAAAAGCCTTTGGTAAACAGTTTATGCTGCAGTTCATGGACAAAAAAAAAAAAAAAAAGAAGAGAATGTTCTAGAAGCCGTGGCTGTTCTGCCTGTAAATACCCTGAAGGCAGACGGCTGGGGATGTTGTCTCTCCGTTCAGCTCTTTCAATATTGAATTATTCTCAGGGTCCTTTGTGTAGGGAATGGCAATTGGGGGGATTATGGAAAATCATCTTTTATTGAAAGGAAATGAAAAATGTATGGGAGGCAAGAGAAAAATGGTTTTTCCCTTCCCTCTCTTGTCAGGTATTTATTGTCTTTTAATCCATATTCCTGTTTTTATTTCTGTTTCTTTAAATAAGGAACCTGAAAGCGTCATCCCCACAGACTGCTCTTATATAGATTCCCTGCTATTTGTCAGTATAGGATTTGCGGTCGACAATTTCTTTAGAGACCTTATTTCAGAAGCATTATTTGTTTTAACCTTGAGCCATATAGTCTTTATATAGTAAGACAAACCGGGTAAGGACTCAGGAAGGACAGTTCTTTATAAGCCTTAGCTATTGACTGTGTCAAATGCAGAAACAGAATCACCCCTCTCCACTGCTCAGATAGCATGTTTGATTTCTTCTGATGCAAGACTGAGGTGAAAAGCATTGCTACAAAATCATGGACACCTTGATTCAACAAAAATCTCACTTTTAAAAAAGAAAAAGAAAAAAAGAATCTCATACTTTGAAGCTTTGCCTTCTTGACATGTCCTCCATCCAACTCTGCACCCTTCTGTAAATGGCATTTCTCTCTCTAACCATTCCCCCAAGGGATTCTGCACTCTCCAGTTTGCACCACATCAAACAGTACTTTTGTGATCCTCCAGCATCTCAAATCATAGCCCTTTTCAATGTGCTTTGAGTTTGGAGAACAGAAAGAAGTGTAAAGGGGCAATATCAGGCCTTGAGGGTGGGTTGGATAAGGTTTCTCAAGGAAATTCTCATAAGACATTAACAAAAATGAACAGGTCCATTGTTGTGCTACAAAGGGGAAATTCCTCTTGCAGCAGTTTCATCATTACTTTTTTTGCTTTTCTTAACACCTCTTCCTAATAACCCCACCACCACCACTCCACCCCAGGATCAGCTTCTGTCCTTCTGGAAAATCTGGCAAAGTCATTGCCCCTTTGAAAGAAAAAAAACAAATGGGGAGCTGATATCAGGGGTTCAAGTGGGAATAGAAGGCTTTGCAAATGATCATGGCAGCATATGTGCCAATGTGCTTCACACACTGGATGAATGTATGGATTGTGATAAGAGATATAAGAGCCCCCGATAAAAATATTGAAAAAAAAAAGAAAGAAAGAAAAATAGTCACCGTTACCTCCTGAGTAAACCTCTCTGCCTTGAATTTAACTGGTCCAGCAGAGTCCCTCAGAAGCCACTATTTGGGTTGGCCCATTTTTAGAGATATAAAACTGATAGAGGGGCCACATCTGACCTCCTCTGCCTCAGAAGGTAGATTGCCACCAGGCAGGAATCAGACACAGCTCACCACCTCCTCCATCCTTAGCCCTATTCTGACACCAACCTTTCCATTCCCCCCATAACCCTCTGCTTTCCATGCACTCTCCTTCCCTGCTTCCCGAGAATTTATTGCAATGGCCACACAGAACGCACAATGATGCCGTTTATTAGAGATGTGAACAGGTTGCAGTTCACAGCCAAAATGTTCAGAATGTTCACAGCCAAGTTGTTCAGTCAGGACAATTTCTTCTCGGCTGGACCCACAGACAGGTCTCTCTCTGGCCCTCAGACTCTTGGCCTGGCCTCTGTTGTGCTCCTGCAATGTTACGAAGCTCATTTAGGGCTACCAATAAGTGTCCAAAGGATATGCTACTCCTCGCTATAAGCCTCCGGCTAAAGGCACTCAGCTCAAGCTCCATGGGTTAGCAAACTCAGCTCCCTGAATCAAATGTGCTAAGGCTCACAACCCTAATATCTAGCTCCCTCACTCCCACCCTCGAAAACAGGCAACTTTACTTGCTAGAAGTTCATGTTCTGACTCCTGGTTCTGCTGAGGCTACTGCTCTGGTGTCATACATGTCTCCCAGATCAGAGAGGATTTAGCTGGGGAGAGGGGAGGCAGGCGCAAAGAGCATCCTCTGCACCTGGCTATACCCTTCTGCTGGTAGTGAAATCTCTCCTTCCTGCTTCAGAAATAGGCCATTTTATATCCAGCAGGTTAGGCATCACAATTAACTCTGTTAGCAATCACTCACAGGGGGTCATAGAATCCCATAGGTGTCTTCCAGCACCTCCTTACCCAAACCCATCAGCAAGTGAGTGGTCATTTGATGAGAGTAACAAAGACTAGAAGAGCCATAGGTAATTCACAGCATTGCAGGAAGGCACCCCACGGATGTGAAGACAAGTTGTATTACTGAAAGGATTTGTCTGCAGCCTTCCATTGATCACAGAAACACCTTTTCTTTGATCTAAATCTGTGTGTGAGTGAACTGGAACCCTCATAGCCATTTATTATTACTATTATTTTAACCAGTCTGCATGGTATATACTGTCTTCAAAGAGGATTTACGTTTATGCCCATTTATGGACAATCAAGCAAGATCCAGCAAGATTGCTCTAACTTTCTTCCTGTGCTTCACACACCAGGGCCCCCAAATAAACTCACTGCCAAAGTGTTCATCCACCTCACAGTGACTGTAGAATACCAGGTCCCCGTGGTTCTGTAAGTAGCCGCATCTTTCACTTTCGTGAAGCATCTGGGGGGAGTGGAGGGGTTGGATCACCAGCCTTACAGTTCGTATCTAATGCTTGCTTGGCTGCACCACCAAGACTCCTTCCAAGTTAGAGCAGTAGAGCATTTGGGGTCTCTCATCTTTTTCCTGACACTCCTGCTGGCATGCAACCCGCTCTGGGGAACTGTCTTGCCTTGAGAAAATAGAATAAGTGTTTATCTGGCAAGATAAGAAGAGCCCAAAAACAGAAAGAAGAGTCAGATAAACAGGTTGGTGGGTCACAACAAAGCATACTGGGGCTTCTTGGCTCCATGAGCACCACCACCAAGGATCAAATGCCAGAAAAAGACATTGGCCTCTATCCATCACCGGGAGCTTGTTAGAAGCTTTCTAAAATCCTGCTGTTCAACTCAGCCCCTTGGTTGCAGAGAAAATAAGGAGTGGCACAACAGACATCTGATCAATAAGACAGAGGGATTCTGGGATTGCATCTCCCTGGGCCTAGTTAATTGCAGTCTTTCGTCTGTCTCATCTGGCGATGGCAAGGATCAAGGAGAAATAGACCAGTAGCTCTTCAAAGTCTTGCATCTTAGCTTGTCAAAATAGAAAGTACTGGACAATTTTGTTTTTGGACACTTGAATGTATGTGATTTTTTTTTCTGCTCTTCAGTCACCCATTTTGTGTTTCTTGTTTATTTTTCCTTTTGTTGTTGTTGTTTTTTCTTGTTTGCTATAATAATTTCAGAAGTCCATTTGCTGATTTAATGCATTTTCCCCTCTCCAGACCACAAGCTTTGTGAATTTCCTGCTAGGCAGCTAGGCTCTTCCCTGAAGCTATGTGCTGAGCCAATAAAGTTAGGCCTTCCGAAAGATTTGAATTAGCGATTGAAATCCATGTAAAGAAGTCGCTTATTAGGCCTCTTCCAATGAAGAGTTCTACCTCTAGGGATTTCTTTCCCAAGGTGTTTCTCCCAGCCAGCTCCTTCGAATTTCGTTAAATCTTGCATAACCAGCCTCAGTTTGTTTCCCACTCAGAGACCAAAGTCCATCTCAAACATTTTTATCTTCCCTACCCTAAAAGGGCACAGGAAGAAGAGAGAAAGCCCTCAGGGTGGGCATGCCATGCCAGACAAATTTAGCCAAACTCCCATTGGAGGGATTGGGAATTTTTACAGTAGGCCACACCCTGGAAGTTCTTGGTGGCTGCAATAAATTCATGGGAGTTTTGCCTTTTTAAGGAGCCCTGATATCACTGCTGTGTAAGCACCAGACTGCTCACTGCAAGGTTGATAGTTCAGGTCCAACAGTGTCTCTCTAGGAGAAAGACGAAACTGCCCTGCTTCCATCTTGATTTGCAACCTCAGACACCCTGGAGAGGGTGGCCCTGAGTAAGAATGGATTAGATGAAGGCGGGTTGTTTTTGTTTTGCTTTCTTAAGGTTCACTCAACAAATGTTTGAGGGTAGGTTTCCTCACTTAGAAAACGGTGCCTAGCTGTTGTGTGGGGCCCCTGGCACAGTCCAGTGTATGTTAGATGACTAACAGCAAGGTGGCCACCCACAGAGAAAGTCGAGGCTTCCTGCCTCTGTCAAGATCTACAACTGGGCCACCCAAAGGACAGATCAACCCCACCCGATAGCATGGCGATGAATCGGAATCCACATGGTCACAGCAATTTTGAGAATGTCAAAATCAATTTAATATTCATTCAGCCAGTTAAATTTGCTTAAAAAAATGTCTGTTGAAAAGTAATCATAAGTGGAGTTTAGCCCATTTATTTTCAGTTTGAACCAATATTTAAATGTTCATCTTGGGATACAGGGCACCTGCAAACATTTTTGGGGCTATCTTTTTGCTTTGATTCTGGTTTAAGTCATATTCTGGCTTCAAATTGTCTTCAGTGAATATATGGAAAGCAAAATGGACTTGAGCACTAGTGGACTTTCAAAAACCACTGCATACAACAATGCAAGCACATCTACCCAAAGGGCTTGCCTCCATACTGTAAGCACAGCTTCACTGGTTTATAACTATAAATTGGACTCATTAGCCCAGAAGTTCTCTCTCCCATTTCCAGGCCCCTAATAAATAAACAGGTTACACTTTCCTTTCTATAATTATACCTTAGTATGTATATTGCTTTTAAATTTTCAAAGTACTTTGCATCTGTTACCTCATTTCAGCACAAATAAGGTGCCCTCCACAATGACTCATGGAGCCTGGAGCACATGGCAGATCACCTGTTGCAGGCAGAGTTGGATGGAGAAGACTTAGGAAAAGAAAAGATGGAATATCAAGCAGAAGGACCAAAATCATGTCTGATATTTAGGGCCGACTATCAATCTTGAGTGGACCTGGATACCCCTTTGGGAAATTAAAGTAGTCTTAAGATAAATAGTAAAGGGGATTGATGGAATTCATAAGGCGTAGGGACCATATTCTCTAAACTTACAGAGAAAATAAAAAGAGTTTCCACATGCTGAGACATAGAACCATTTTAGAAGGTCACCATTAATTGAAATACAATAAGGACAAATAGTGATGAAAAATCCATAATGTAAAAGGCCTTTGTGATAGTCTGGGTAGACTAGAGAAACAAATCCATAGAAACTCATATGTATAAGAGATAGTTTTGTATAAAGGGTAATTATACATTTGATGTGAGAAAAAAAAGGGTAATTATACATTAAGAAAACATCTCAACCCAATCCAATCCAAGCCCATAAGTCCGATATTAGCCCATATGTCCAATACCAATATTTAAAATCCTCTTCAGACTCACAAAATACTTAGAAGATGCCGAGTGCAGGATGATCACAGATCAGTGGGTAAAAAGTCTCGGGAGCCAGTGGCGTTGTAAGCATCTTAGCACTAGCTGGGGTCTTCACATGGTTTCTCCAGCTTCCAGGGATGCATCAGGGTAGATCCATGTGGCTTCTCCTCAGGGATGTCTTGAAGGGAGTCAGCAGAGAGAGAGAGAGAGAGAGAGAGAGAGATGTCTCCCACCTCCAAGGAGGAAATAGCAGTTTTCCCAGAATCCTCAGGGTAAGGCCATGCCCACACAGGCCTTAGTGGCTATGACCCAATTGACAGAGTAGACTCCATCCCTTCACTCTTAATCCTCTTAAGTCCAAATTTGATACCAGATTATGTAACTACCACAGTGTTGCATTTTGAATGCTCCTCAAGTAAGAGCAATGTGTCGCATAATATAAAATCTTTTTCTGAATTGCCTCTGAATTATTAAAAAGTTGGTTCAGTTGAAAGAATATTATTTCCCAATCTAAACAGCATTCAGCACTGCTTAACAGGTATGACTAAATCAAAGACTAAACCTATGACCAACAAATAGATTCCAACATGAACTGTGTTAGTGTAGTACTGAGTTCCATAGTAGGTCCAATGGTTGCCAGGCCTTTCTTCCGAGATACTTCTGGGTGAATTAAAATTGCCAACATTTGGTTAGTAGATGAATCCTTATCCATTGTTGCCACCCAGAGACTGCTATGACTAGATCAAAACCAAACCAAACACCATTGTCACAGAGTCATTTCTAGCTCCTAGCCAAACTTTAGGTCCAAGGGTCCATAGACTTTCCAGAATTCTACTTTTTTCCCACATCATTGCCCTGGTGGGAGTAGGAAACCCAGCCTTGCTCCTTGGAGAGCTGCTGCTGGGTGTGAACCATCAACCCTATGGCCTGCAGTCTTGCAGTGTGCCACCAGGGCTCCAAAATTCTACTCTTTACAAAAGCAGATGGCCATACATTTCTCACTTAGAGTGATTGGTATGTTTGAACCACCAACCTTACCAACCTTTCAACTGGCCATGTGCTTGATCAGTACACCATTTTGTACTTAAGCTTTGATTGAGTCCTTATCCACTGGAAAGCACTTTATGGAAATAGTTCACATATTCACTTTATTTAACGTCCATTTAAAGGGAGGAGAATGAGAACCGAACCTGATAGAAGACCGGAGTGTGAAATGGAATGGAATTGGAATGCCCCTGATATTTTCATGATATAAATGCAAAAGAGCATACGTCAGCCAAGGAACATATGTCCTGGTGGAGAAAGAAGCTGTGTGCAATGGCCCCCAAAGCCACGGGAAGGCAGGTGATAGAAAGAATACATCTCTGCAAAGGCAGATGACAAAGGTGTGCAGCTAAGGGTAGTTTGCAGTAGCAGTGTAGCACAATGACATGTTTGCCCCCTTAAATGAAATTTAGAACTTGTTTGAAATTGTTAACTAGTGAAAGGCACTAAGATTCCAGAAGTCGATGAGGCAAAGGCTTCACCGTTGTGTGGGAGACAAAGTAGCCATTTGTCTGTTATGCTTTTCCTGATTGAGAAAGCCTGTGGTTGCTGCACCCACTGCTCCTGGCATCATGGAGTTTGAAAATCAGCCTCCAGAAAAGAGCACAGCTTTTTTGTCATCAGGAGAGGCCAATTCCTGGAAAGGGACATCTTGCTTGGCAAAGTAGAGGGGCATCAAAAAAGAGGGAAACCCTCCTGACACAGAGGCTGCAACAACAGACCCATTGAGAAGAACAACTGTCCGATGGTGTCGGACAGGGCAGTGTTTTATTCTGTGGTACAGAGGGATTGCTCTGAGCCAGTACCAACCCAGCAGCAGATAGCAGCAACATCCTGAAGAAGCTACACGGTGTGAGGGATCATCCCATCCCACCCCCAAACTAAACAGCTGCTCCTACATGACCTCCGACTTTTTAAGATGGCTTGGCTTCACAGCTAGTAGTTTTTTCATTTGTTTTTTCTTTCTTTCTTTTTTTTTTTGGGGGGGGGGGGCGAGAACATCACTGCCTCTGGTGGTCGTGGGAGCTACCCAGTGCTACTCCCAAGAGCCACTGCTGGATTTGATCCACCAAGCACGCGGGTCGCAGTCCTGCACTCAACCTCTGACACCACCGGGGCTCAGCCCTGGGTTGTCGTTTTTTTCCCATTAAAATTTCCATCATATAACTGCTACTGCTAAAGACTCAGGATGCCCATGCCTTCAAAATGTTCTCCTATGAAGGTCCAAAGAACACCTCCTAATACTTAAGCCCAGGCAGATATTATCTCACTAGGAAAGAAAGTGAAGGATAAACTCAGAAATGCTTCCATCAAGAGCTTCCAGTCTGACAGCTTGATAAGCTCACAGACTGGCAGGCACACAGGCTGCAATGATCACTCGGGATATTGATGATATTCACTCCCTATTTCTGTCTAAGAGCCAGGAACCCTCAGACTAACCAAACGTGGACAACGATGCTTTATACACTTGAATGTCAAAGCCAATGTGGTGGCATAGGAGCCCAAGTGGCATCGTGGTTACGAGTTGGGCTGCTAACCCCAAGGTCAGCAGTTCGAACCCACAAGCCTTTCCTCAGGAGAGAGAAGAGACTTTCTGCTCCCCTTGGCACAGTCTCCGAAACCCACCGAGGCAGCTCTATCCTGTCCTGTAAGGGTGCTGTGAGTCTGGAGTCTCAGCAACAACAGAAGACTACCGAGAAAGGGAGAGGAATGTGTAGGACTCTTGGTTCACTTTTTCTTTTTTTTTTTTTCTTCAACTTTCCCTCCAACTCTTAGGAGCCCCTGAGTCAGAAGCGAACTGTGCTCCACAGCAGTTAGTCAATTACCAGGTCTTTCTTCCACTTAACTGCCAACTACCAACCTTTCACTTAGCTGCCAAGCAGGGTAACCCAGGCATCCTGCTGCGACTCCTTGGTTTTGAATACCCTTGTTGGTGTTAGGGGTTTCGATAGCGACTCATGTACAACAGAAAGAATCATAGCCTCACACTGTGTTTACTAATAATAAGGAGTGAGGGGGAAATAAAGAAATGAACTCACTGAAGAAGTAGGAGAGCAACATAATTCTTTGTTTTAGTTTTAGGTTTTGAATCCTCTAAGTTGATTCTTTTGTTCTACATGAAGCCCATCAAGGAGGCCCATGAGCTGGCCAGCAGTGTGTTCTGACAGACCCTAATCAGACCTCACCCTCCAGGCATGTAACCAAAGAAGCTCTCCATCTCCCCCCTTTCCTGCATATGCAGACACAACCTGGGTGAATGTTTCCAATGAAAACCAAACCAGGGTTTGTTTTGTTGCATTTTGTTTTTTTCTAAAAAGAGTCTTCTCAATGGAATAAATTGGAAGTCTGATGAATTAAAAATGGTTTCAGTGGAATTGGCCTTGTGATATTTTGCATGTCTTAGGCTTGCTGACAGTGAGCGGCTTGCCTGCAAAGAGGGACGCCAGGCCATTTTCTACTTGCTAAACTTGTGGAATGCTTCGCGTTACATTCAGGCCCACTCTTGGATCTGCAGGCCAGCGTTTGGGCTGTGGCCGTGATCTGAGGGTCCACTGATTATCCTCCTCCCTCTTTTCTTTTTCCACTTTAAAAACTGAAAGGTGTGTGTGTGTGTGTGTGTGTGTGTGTGTGTGTGTGTTTAAATTGCATATCTAGGGGGGAAAGAGAGCTGCTCTTGTGGCCCACTCCAGCTCACTTCATTTTCCCATGACTAAAGTAGCATAATTGTAAGATCCCTTTAGAATCAAGGTGTCCTGGAGGCACAGTGGTTCAACACTCCATTAATGGGTCTACTTCCACCAGGATCCCCAAACCTCGGTGCCTTGGCATCCCCATAGCATTTCAGGACAGGCACAGCCTGTTACGTCATCTCCCTGTGAGAGGCTTGTGGGTTCAAATTGCCGGCCTTTGGGTTGGCAGCCAGCCGCTTAAGCACTGCACCACTAAGGCTCCTTGTCCCTTAAAGATGACAGCCTAGACATCCTGCCAGGCAGTTCTACTCAGTCACGTGGGGTCAGTATGGGTCAGAATCCCCTCAAAGGCCTCTCCCAGCAAGAACAAGCTCTCACCCAGCTAGCAGATGCCCACCATGAGATGGCTTCAGCAGAGAAAGAGTGTATTTGAATTACTTCTCCCCCCCCCCCACATTCCCTTCCCCACCCCACCCCCGCAGCAGACCTAAATTCAGGTACTCACATGATGTCCCACTCTGGCTCTTTGTCCTTTGACGCTGATTTTTCTCTGTGTTAGCTCTTTTCCCAAACAGGGGGAATGATATAGGGAGCTCCCAGCTCCTCCCTGCTGAACTTAAACCTTCAAAAGAAAACTCGCTTGCTCATCTCTTTAAGAGTTCCAGGGAAAGTCCCAATATAGAACCCCTAAGCCCTGATTAGTCTTCTCTGTTCCTGAGCCCATTACAAGGGGAGAGATGACAAAGAGTGATTCGATTGGCTAGACAGAGGTCACATGCCTGGGGGTGCTCTGAACCCCACCTGACTCTTGACGCTGTGGTGAGGAGGAAAGTCCTTCCATAGCCAGTCAGGTGTCATTATCAGAGGAGGGATGGTTGCTGCTTACGGCCCAACTGCCCTGAGGATCTCTGTGACTGTAACTCGGTGGGAATCCTAAGTCCAGTCTTTCTCCCTCGAAGCTGGCTGATGGTTTCCAACTGCTCCCCGATGCTTAACCGCTATGCCACCAAGATTTCTAGAAATGGTTTCTTGACACAAAGAATGCATCTCCTCTGACTCTCGATTTCCAAGGATGTCTAATGGGGAAATTGTTACAGCACATGGGTCTGGATTTCATTTTTTCACACTGGGTGAGAGGAAGCAGTGCCTGAGTTGAACCAGTAAGATGAAGGCTCAAATTAAGTCTCTCCTCCCCATTGCTTCTGGGACTCGACCAAGCTTTTCAGCTACCCAGAGCCGTAGGTATGCCTTCCCAGAGATATTGCACAGTGGCTGGAGCTGGAACATGGGTTCACACGTAAGTACAATTCTGCAGGTGACGCAGGACTGGGCAGTGTTACTTTGTGTTGTCCATGCAGTTGCCGTGAGTCAGAACGTAGCAACAACCACAAAGAGGTTACTGCATTATATCAGTGTTGTGTGATACAAACAAAACCGCTTTTGTTGAAGTATTTTACAAAGTATGAAGGTGCATGTCGGGTTGTTATTTTAAATTATTAGTATTTGGAGGTAACATCTAGCTCTCTATTGTTTTTTTTTTCCAACTGCAACTGGGAATGAATGAATGTATTTTAAAGTAAAGCTCACAGTATTTTGCTGTATCTTCCCAAACCATTTCTACTGCCCGGCTTCTCATCCCAAATTAATACCTCCCTGCTGATAAGGAATCAATAGTTCTTAGGAAGGTAAACTTCAATCCAAATATTACGATCTAGTTAGCATTGACGCTCCACCATTGAAAAGGACTTATGGGTGGTGCCCAGACTTAAAGGCTTAAAAATACACAAAGTAATCTATAAACTAACATGTTTCACAACACAGGGGCAATATTTTGAAATCTTTCTAAAATAGATGTCTTTTATGGTAAGCTGCATATGTGGCGGCTGTGCAGGGACAAGTCTGGACCTTCCCTTAGACAGATAGTGTTTTTCTCCTGGAATAAAACATAACCCACTCAGTTGGACATCCCCTTACAGAAGAGTGGTGGGGAGGAGACAGGCCAGTCAGGGTGCAGTGAAATAGCAATGAAACGTAACAACTTTTCTCTGGTCTTGAAGGCTAACGTGATAGACAAACAAAACCAGGACACAAGTAATTCTCTTTATTTATATAGATAGAAGGATATATAAGATAAGAATTAAACCACTAACTAATCTATAATGCAATACAAATGGCTCGGTGCCACTCACTTGCGTGAGACAGCTAGTAGACTGGCAGTCCTTGGAGGCTTCAGGGCCGCCAAGTAGTCCTCTGTAGAGCAATTCAGGCTATCCGCCACAAGCAGCAAACAACAAAGCAGGCCAGCCAGATGACAGAATCCAACAGTCCCCAGCTCAAGAGATGTATATTCCAAAAGCGTAGCGAAGCAGACTTTGAAAGAACCTCAACTCACAGCTACACAGTCCACGGATGAGGTATCGCACAGATAGTGTCACTTGGAGACGGAGGCACAGAACCAACAAGGCAGTCGGCTGGTCCGAAGATCCAAGAACAAGAAGGCAAGGGAGGGGCTCGCAGAGCCATTTCTATCTCCGCCCTTCAATTGATCTTACGCGTGTTCATTGGCCGTGTTGTCACAACAAGCTTACCTATCACAGCTTCCTTCCTCCCCCCCCTCCCAACCTATCATGATCCCAATTCTACCTTATAAACACAGCTGGACTGGAAGAGGTACACTGGGCAGTGATGGGAACTGGAAACATGTCACCGGATGGAGAAAGGGAAAGCGAAGTAGAGAGGGGGCGCCAATCACAAGGATCTACACATAACCTCCCGTCTGGAGGACAGACATCGGAGAAGTGGACAAGGGGAGATGTCGGGCAGTGTGAGATATGATGAAATAATAATTTGTAGAATATTGAGAGTTGGTGGGGAAGGGGGAAAGATGAAAAGCTGGTGTCAAGGACTCAAGTGGAAAAGCACTGCTATTGAGTTGATGCAACCCTACAGGACAGAGTAGAACTGCCTTTTGAGAGTCTGAACCAAAAAACACACACGCAGACTAGCTGTCATCGAGTTGTTTCCAACTCATAGTGACCCCATAGGATACATACAGTAGAGCTTCCCCGACTGATTTCCAAGACGGTAACTCTTTACCGGAGTAGAAAGCGTCATCGTTCTGCTTCGTTGTTCAAGTCTCTGTTCCAGTGTTCGAACTGCTGACCTTGCAGACTGCAGCTCGGCGTGTAACCACTACATCACCATGGGTCCTAGGCGACAAGACATAGTCTATAAATTCTAAAACCCCACAAGGCTCCAGTGCCACACTTTAAGTCCCTTGACAAATATCGTACGAATAATATCTAATACCTTCTCTCAATGCCAGTTGAACAGAGAATTTAACCTCTAAGCTCAGATAAAGATAATACTTGCAGGAAATCTTTTGTTCTCGAGACTCACTTTTTTCTTCTTTATATGCCAATAGGGGA
Organism: Nesogale talazaci; assembly: GCA_004026705.1. NCBI lineage: Eukaryota > Metazoa > Chordata > Mammalia > Afrosoricida > Tenrecidae > Nesogale > Nesogale talazaci. Next base: position 3,346 of record PVJH01008879.1, on the reverse strand, counting down.
CAGCAAGCAATTCCTCCATGTAAACAATTGTTAAGTGATATAGATCCCCTTTCTCTATGTACCTCCGTTTTAATGAGTAGCATTGTACAGTGACTTGCACTCTATATGCATTCAGAACTAAAGGATTCTTTTGCACTTCTTCTAAAGAAAAGTTAGAATTTGGGAGAGGGCCAGAAAATGTGCCTGGTCTGCCCCATAGTTGATAAGGGCTTCCCATCTAGTACATCCTTACCAGTCAGCTCCAGTTTCTACAGGAGCTGTGAGCCAGCCCTCTCACAGGCCCTCTCTTTGTGAGTTAGGCAGTAGTCTGAAAGGACAGGCACTCTAGGAGGCAAAGAGAGGGCTCCCTGACATCGGGAAAGTTCTGATTGACGAACCTTTGCCTTTCAGTGAACGGATGGTATAAGGCTCTCTAAAACCCCACCTAGCTTCTGAAAAGCAAAATCTAAATCTGCCCCCTCTTGCTGAAGAGTGTTCTTTAAGAATAGAAGATGACTGATGTCTTCCCTTCACACCAATAAACACATCTATCCAACTCCTTGTCAGTGCCCTTCGGCTGAGTCGGATGTAGGTTGCACAGCATCCTGTTTCCCCAGCTCTGGCCATGTCTGTTTTGCTGAGGTTCATGCTGAATGACATTTACATATTGCTAATGCTTACAGAGATGTTCCTCCTGAAATTGGCTCCTGTAGAGCCATGCCTTCCTTCTCAGCCCTTCCCGGAGCTGCTGTGTATGTGGTGTGTGTGTGTGTGTTGGGGTGGGGTATTAATATTAATGAAAAGTTTTGCATCTACCTTATTCCTTTCTAGGCAAGACCATTTATCAGGTTGTTTATCCAACCATCCCAGTCTATTAAGCCCTTTTTAAAACTTGATTATCATAACTTAGTTTATCAACTATTCTTTCTAACTGGTGATGTGCTAGCTTAAAAGGCCTTCACCAAAAGAGAATGCTTCTCAAGTAATCCCCCCATTGTTTTTCATTTAAGTGTTGAACAAGGTCAAACTGAGGAGGAAGAGCCTTCTTGGGTTGGCATCATTCAAGATGATTGTTCCGTTAGACCTGTTTTCCATATTGATCACGAAGATAGAATGAAGCAGCAGCAGGCTCTCCATAAACATTGTTGGGTGAATGCCGGCAGCCAATACCTCTTTTGTTTTTCACCAGCAGCAGGAAGCAAATACGGAGTGTGCGGTTAATAAATGGGTTTAAAGAAAGAAAATGGCAGCCTCTGTTTGCAAGAAAGGAGCATCATTTATTTTGTAAAGAGATGTCAAAGAACAATATTACTTGGCAAGCTCTACTTTCTTTGCAGCGACTCGTGTTATGCTAAAAAGCTGAACACTGCCTTTCTGAATGAGCCATTAATATGCCAGCTTTTTAGTGGTCCTGAAAAATGTTTGTATCAATAGTGGTGCCATCCAAATTGTGATGTGAAGAAAACGGATTCATCCATATTGCTATAAACAGCATCATCCCAATCATCCTAAACGCCTTGCAACTTCCAGACAACTGAGGGAGCTGCAAAATGAGGTCTGAAAAGAAGGCACCGTCAGGGTTCCGTTTTTTCCCCTGCTCCATTTTGCTGTTGACGAGATTTCATAAATTATTGTGTAATAGCATTTAGGTCTACAACTGTCATATTAGGAAATACAGGTTATGTATTATCTCTACAAATGAATAACAAGTACAACCTAAGCCTATTCTCTCCTACACTTGCAGCTAAGGACTTGGTTTATGTGCTGTCAGTACCTGAAGGCACCCTGGGACTCCCAGTTGTTAATCAAAAGGTTGGCAATTTGAACTCCCCTAGGGGTTCCACAAAGGAGCCCTGATAATGTAGTGGACTATGTGTTGCCCTGCTAGCTATAAGGTCAGAAGTTCCAAACCACTGGCCACTCTGAGGGGAAAGACGAGGCTTTCTATTCCCATCAAGGGTGACAGTCTCAGAAACACACAAGAGCAGTTCTCCTCAGCTTTATAGGTGTCATGAGTCAGAATAGACTTGATAGTGAGTTTGGTTTGAGTTAAAGCAGCTCGGAAAGAAAGCTCAGTTGACCTGCTTCTATAGAGATTACAGTCAAGAAAGTCCAATAGAACACAGGTCTTTTGGTTCTCAAGGGGTGACTGAGTTGGAATCAACTAGCCAACACCAACTAGGACTTCTGTACCAGAAGCAGAGTTACTGGAAAGGGGGGCGGGGAGCAGATAAATGGTAGAGGAGCTGGATCCTTAAACTTGAGGAAGTAGCAGGGAAACAGGGGATATCAACCATTTAAGTCACTAAAAAGCCAAGCCACCCACTGGGAGAATGTCTTTTGAAAGTACATGTCTGACAAAATTCTAATGTATCATCAAGGTATATACAGCTTCAGCAACTGAACAATGAAAGGACAAATGGACAAAGAACTTGAATAGACATTTCACCAAAGAAGACATTCAAATGGCCACCAAATGCATGAAACCGTGCTCAGCACCATCCCCCATGAGATGGAAGCCAATCACACCCACCACAAGACACCATTTCACTCTCAATTAGGCAGCTAAGATTTGCTAAAGAAAGTTAACACCAGAAAATGTCAACATTGACAAGGATGCGGGGGGCTTGGGAAGCTGTCTTCGATGCTGGTGAGATTGCAGACTGGGATAGCTGTGGTGGGTAGCCAGAACCACCGTCCTCACTTTCAACGAGTCACTGCTGCCTCCTAGCAAGTAGCCTCCGGGGGATTTCCCAGACTGCAACCGTTTGCAGGAGTCAGAAGCCCAGTCTGTCACCGGAGGAGCTGCTGGTGCTTTCAAGCGGCCGATTGTCTAGCCAAAAAATGTATACACCTATCAAGAAATTCTGCTCCACAGTAGGAGAAAGGAAGTATGGGTGCATGCTACAGTATGTATGGAGCAGATAGGAACACAGTATGCTGAGTGAAACAAGTCAAACACAGAAGGATAAATATTGTATTACTTCAGTGACAGAAAAAGACAAGAAAAGAGAAGCATAAAGGTCAAAGTTTCCTAGTAGGAGAGAGTTTGCCAAGGGTGGTAGAGAGGACGAGAGAAAGTGCAGCCATGAGTGATGGGAAAATTGCACTGATCGAGGCAGACTGATTGCTCAGCAGACTACTGTAAGTGCTGTCCTTAAGTTGTGCACTGGTAAAAAGCAGTGTTGGCAAATGCTTTTGGATAGCTACATCTGTAGCAGTGACAAAAAAAAAAAGCATCGCTGCTGAAGCTACCTGTTTACACCCAAATACCTCATGGAATTTGACTCTTTGGGTATAGAGCTTTAGGGGGCATGGATCATGGAACATGAGTTAATTGGCCTAATAACACATTTAGTGCTTCTGT